>JABMCL010003107.1:1397500-1400499 GCA_018857735.1 Alviniconcha marisindica | reverse complement strand
TCTGTAAGAGAAAGTCCCCACAGGAGACAGCATGGGCGTGTCAGAGAAACTATCCACATAAAACAGCGCGGAGCATGAAAAAGAAACTCCCCATATAAAACAGCATGTGGTGTGTAAGAGAAACTCCCCACATAAAACAGCATCGGGAATGTAAGAAACTCCCCACATAAAATAGCAGAGAATGTGTCAGGCAAACAGCAAAAATATAATGGGGTGTGTCAGACAAATCTCCCACATAAAATAGCCCAGGGTGTGTAGGACAAATTCCCCACATAAGATAGTACAGGGTGTGTAACACACACTCCCCACATAAAACAGCACACTGTTTGTAAGACAAACTCCCCACATGAAATGGCACAGGGTGTGCAACTGTAAGAGAAATTCCCACAAACAAATAGCAGAGGGCGTGTAAGACAAACTCCACACATATATTCGTACAGGGCATGTAAGTGAAACACCTAACGTACAGCAGCATGGAGCATGTAAGACACAAACTCCCCACGTAACGCGAAACAGGGTGCATAACAGAACAAGTGCATGTAAGGCGGCATGGTCTGTGCAAGAGAAAGCCTCCATGGTATGAGTGAGAATCCATCCATCCATTTCAAATTTGATATGGAATAGACTATGTCCCCAGATATACCAGCTGCCACTATTGTTACAATGAGATCATCAGAACTGAATGAAAAACTGAGAAAGAAAGAAAGAAAAGAACACAAGTGATGTGAAACAAAATCCAGTGACTGATGGTGTAAGGATACTGGTTGTGTTGGCTCTGAGCCTCTGTCTGTCTGTACCGAGGCGTATCCAACCCGTTAGGTTCATTTGCCATGTCATTTTGATGACAACTGACACTTGCTAGATCTGAGGCACGGTACACAGACTTCACCCAACAGACCTTGTTCTTGCATTGGTTTGTCAACCTTCTGGTCACAAAAGTGAGGAGCTTGCAAGAAAACCTCCATACAAAAAAGAGCCTGGGGTGTGAAAAACCCCCAAATAAAAACCCCAAAAAGGAGGCGTGTAAGAGAAACTCCCCCCAAAAAGCAGAAAGGGGGGCGTGTAAGAAAACTCCCTTTTAAAAACAGAAAAGGGGGGGCGTTTTTTAAGGGGAAACCCCCTTTATAAAACAGCAAGAGGCATGAAAAGAGAAACCCCCACCATACACCCAAAAGGGGGTAAAAAACCCCCCAAAAAAGCCCCATGGGGCATGTAAGAGAAACTCCCCACACAAAACAGCACGGGGCGTGTAAGACAAATTCCCCACATAAAACAGCACGGTGCGTGTAAGAGAAACTCCCCACATAAAAGAGCTAGGGGCGTGTAAGAGAAACTCCCCACATAAAACAGCACTGGGCGTGTAAGAGAAACTCGCCACATAAAACAGCAGGAGCGTCTCAGACAAACTCCCCGCATAAAACAGCAGGGACATGGTGTGTCAGAGAATCCCCCCCTATGAAACAGCAACGGGCGTGTAAGAGAACCTCCCCACGTAAAACAGCATGGGGCGTGTAAGAGAAACTCCCCACCTAAAACGGCATAGGACATGTAAGAGAAACTGTCCATATAAACTAGCATGGATTGTGCAAAAGAAACTCACAGATAAACTAGAATAAGGCAGGTAAAAATTGTAAGAGAAATTTCCCACATAAAACAGCATGGGTAGTATAAAAGAAACTCTTCACACGAATGAACACACTGCATACTATTAGAATATCTCCCCACATACACTTGCATAGGGTGTGTAAGACAAATTCTTGATATCAAATAGCATTGGGCGTGGAAAGAAAACTTCCTGCATAAAAATAAGCACCAGTAATATAGGAGAAACCCTCCACATAAAACAGCACGGAGTGTGTAAGAGAAACTCCCCACATAAAACACCAGGGGCGTGTAAGAGAAACTCCCCACATAAAACAACAGGGGCATGTAAGAGAAACTCCCCACATAAAACGGCACGGAGTGTGTAAGAGAAACTCCCCACATAAAACAGCAAGGGGCATGTAAGAGAAAATCCCCACATTAAACAGCATGAGGCGTGTAAGAGAAACACCACACATAAAACAGCATAGGACATGTTAGAGAAACTGTCCATATAAACTAGCATCGAGTGTGCAAGAGAAACTCCCCAGATAAACTAGTACATGGCACGTAAAATTGTAAGAGAATTTCCCACATGAAACAGCATGGGGAGTATAAAAGAAACTTTTCACACGAAAGAACAAACTGAATACTATTAGACAATCTCCCCACATAAACTTGCATAGAGTGTGTAAGAGAAATTCCTGATATCAAATAGCATAGGGCATGGAACACAAACTTCCTGCATAAAAATAAGCACCAGTAATGTAGGAGAAACCCCCACATAAAACAGCACGGAGTGTGTAAGAGAAATTCCCCACATAAAAGAGCAGGGGCCATGTAAATGTAACTGCCCGCATAAAATAGCATGGACCGTGTAAGAGAATCTCCCCACATAAAACTGCAAGGTGCGTGTAAGAGAAACTCCCCACATAAAACAGCACGAGAGTGTAAGAGAAACTTCCCACATAAAACAGCACGAGTGTGTAAGAGAAACTCCCCACATAGAACAGCATGGGGCATGTAAGACAAACTAACCACATAAAACAACAGCATTGGGCATGTAAGAATCTCACCACATCAAATAGAAACTCCCCGCATAATATAGCAGAGTGTGTCTACGACAGAGGAGCTTGCAAGAAAACCTCCATACATAAAAGAGCCTGGGGTGTGTAAGAGAAACCCCCCACATAAAACAGCAAAGGGCGTGCAAGAGAAAATCCCCACATAAAACAGCACGGGGCGTGTAAGAGAAACTCCCCACATACAACAGCAAGGGGCGTGTAAGAGAAACTTCCACTATAAAACAGGAAGGGGTGTGTAAGAGAAACTCCCCACATAAAACAGCACGGGGCGTGTAAGAGAAACGCCCCACATACAGCAGCAAGGGGCGTGTAAGAGAAACGCCCCACATAAAA
>JABMCL010003107.1:1377500-1392500 GCA_018857735.1 Alviniconcha marisindica | reverse complement strand
GGCAGGTTACAGCTAAACACGCATACACCTTACGTATGTGGCTTTGCATGAAGTGACATGGTGCATGGTTGTATGGTGTACACAGAACTTGCGCCGAGATGGCTGCAGTTTCATGTGGCACCAGCCATGCCAGGCTGTAAGTACACCATTTCGGTGGATATTCAAAAAACGCGCTATAAAAAGCTTGTCACTCATGTAGAACCACATGCGAGCGCAGTGAGTCTTCTCAAGAGAGCGGAGAATAGCGTTATATAAGTGATCATCAATTAATAAGTGATCATCAATCAATCAATCAAACCTAGGTTACTCCGGGTTAGGATATAATTATATGTGTATTGTGGGAGTTGGCAATGACTGGGCTGGATGGAACTTGAGAATTAAAAGACCTCAAACATCAAGACGAACGAAACTTTAAAACGTGAGACCTTTTGGCATTAACTAGACAGGACAAGAGAGTTGTGCATAGCCATTCTGTCTAGTCTTATAACAAAATATTTTTTTAAGGCGTTTGCAAAAACAAAACAAAAGTGTTTTGTTCTTTCCTCCCTTCGCCCTGATATAACCGCACCGGTTGACTGGGCGTAAAACACCCACTTAATAATTCTTTCCTCCCTATTTTCGTTCTTTCTTTTTCTTCCGACGCCGGGGCATTTACGTCTGATTTCATAGTTCAGGAGCTGTGTGAGAGTCGAGGTGGCCGTCCTGGGCTGTCCGTCCTAAGGAGCCTTCTGGTTTCCGTGGACGTAAAGCTATATTGAACCATGCTTCGGTATTGGACTCAGCTTGTCCCTAATATGTCAACTGACATCTGAGGACATTAAGCAACACTACCTACCTACCTATGTCTGATTGGACATTTGGAATGGGTCTTTCCGCCCTGGTAAAGCAAGACTGACAAAGGAATCTAAGTGCACACACACACACACACACACACACACACATTACCACCACGCGACAGGCGTTTAGCGGCGGATGAATTTTACTGACATCGTTTTGTTCTTTCTTTCGTTCTTGCATTTCATGGGAAACATCTGATGTTAATAAATCACTGGAAATACTTTTTCATTTGCATTTTAAAAATTATAAATGAATTGTGTTTGATGCAACTGTAAAATCAAGTTAAGCGACTATGTACTACGTCGCGCGCGGACGCATACTATCACAGTCAGTTGGTGTAATGAGACACAGCACCGAGTTCGTCTGCGCGAAAATTCAAGGCAGGCTACGAAGAGCAGTAATGTTGGGAGATAACATCCAGCAGAAAGATGCAAGGTTAGTTGTTGTATGCGTGGCTAGAATAAATAGGATGCAAGGTAATATCCAAGGAGGCGGTCGGAAATTCCAAGGAGGCGGTCGGAAATTCCAAGGAGGCGGTCGGAAATTCCTGGGACATTTTAGGTCACAAATATCAGAATCATCCAAACAAGGTCTAGAAATACGAAGCGAATAAATCCATTTACAGTGATTAAAGTCACTTTCTGTTGCAAATGTTGGCTTCCTTCGCTAGATATGACCCTGTTTGAGTGATTCTGATGATATCTGTGGCCCAAAATGGCGTTTAAAATATCCTAGGAATTTCCAACCGTTTCCTTGCATGGAATATTGTCTTCCTGTGGGAATACCAGTGGACTTACCAAACGTGTTTCATGCTTGTTTGTTGTCACAGATTGATAGAACTAGCCTAGCATTCTTTCGCTCGTGAGCTACATTCCTCAGACAGGCACCATTGTCAGTGAAACTGTCTGTATTTACTTACTTTTTATTTACTTATGAAGTGAATAAAGGCAGACAAGTATGTGTAGAACGGGTAGGCTATCCTTCATTTCCTAGTTGAGCGATGCATTTTCCGTGCAAATTGCACATATTTTTTTTCTCTCCAGTTTATACAGGGACGTCACTTCTGTTCATTTTCATAGCTGTACTTTCACAGAATGTCCCACTGAAGAGAAAATCTACCAAACGCCACTGCGTTCTTACTGCCGCTATGTTGTCGGGTATCCTGATCACGTGATGTGCTCAACCCAGCTTGCGACTTCATTACCGTAAAACCTCTTCGATTCAAAACGGCGTTTGTTTGCAGCTGCTTTCGGCTAGTTTGTTGCGTTTATTTGTCTCTTTTTGTTGTTCTATTTATTTATCCGTTTGTCTTCTACTCTTCTACTCAAGCACAACGTCCAAATGAATGGCAAGACAGACTGAAGTTAACTCAGAAAAAAAAAAAAAAACTGAAAAAAAGAGGAGAAAAAGAAGAAGAAAAAAAGAAGAGACTTTATTAAAACAGATGTAAACTATGACAGCATATACCCGGTCCATTGCGGAGAACCCTGCCTGTGACAAGCCACTCAACAGTTCGCTGTTCGGACCGTGGTAGAGAATTTGTCGTAGAGTTCTTCCAGGCACCACATCTCATCTCTAATGTTTCTGATATATTTCACGTCAGCTGGCGGTACTAAAAATGTAATAGCTGGCGGTCTTCCTTTTCCAGACATTTTGATAGAGATACCGCCGAGCAATCAAAGTTTGATGGGGATTATGCGGTACGCAAAGTCACGTACGTAACTGACCTAGTTCAGGTGACCTCAGTCGTTCAGCACTGAAAAATGGGAGTACCTGCAGCAGTAGCTTTTACGGCAAGTTGGTAAGTTGGTAAACATGGTGCTTAACGTCCACAGAAACCGTACGGCTTATTAGGGAAGGGGAGAAGGGGGGAGGGGTATGGAGGTGGGGGAGAGGGAGATTATATACCTATACCTCCAGGAGATTATATAGCGATAGGTATGATGTCACCACCAGAATGATTCCTGCATTAAGATGGACAGCGATCAGAGCCATTTTAATGTTTCAGTAGGAAGTGATGGACAAAGTGACAGGACAGTGTCCACAAACCACAACCTTTCTGAAGAGAAAGTAGAGCCGAAGCGGTATCGAACCGAGGTCCTTCCGCTTACCAGCCTAAAGCCTTACCGCTAGGCCAAACCGGCTCACGAACCGGCAAGTTAGAAGTATTTTATTGCTTAAATAATGGTGAACAGATTTGTTTGCTGGACGATATCTCATTCAAAATGCCTGGAAGGGAAGAACATATTCTTATCCAAGCATCACATCGAATAGAAGTTTTACGGTAGGTGCATATCACGTGATCAGATAAACAGACAATTATTACGGAGTACGATGAATTGATCGATGGCCCGGATTACTTTCTCTTCGTGTATTGTGATGGTACTGTTGTGAAAATGAATAAAATGCATCCCGGTTTTCCAAAGCTAAACTAGGAAATAGGCTAACTACACAAAAAATGAGTTTTTGTTTGTTTCACACATCTTTCCCATGTACCAAGTAACCAAGGCGTTAATACCCACGAGAGCGTGGTCTTTGGCAGAACTCGAGGATATTCCTTCTGCATCCTTTGTGTCTCCGAGACACACAAGCTGTAATATATATAATTATGCGGCCCTAATTGGACCCGATAATCAGCGCCCGGTACCACGGCCTCCCCGGGGGGTGGCCTGTTCGTATAATGGCCGGAGACAGCGATGTGGACCAGATTAACGTGATAAACTCGCGCACCCCCCGTAGTGACAGCAGCACCTAGTGTGCACAGGAAGGACGAGCGGTGTAAACACGGGTTGCCCGTGCACACATCACAGAGTCGGCAGGATCACAAGGGGGAGCAGTGACAACGGTCGCACGTGAACCCGTCCCTGGCACCCCGAGGCTTCAGCTGGCTTTACCCTATCCTAGAGAGGAAGAAATTAGTACGACAAAGGGCCGGGGCAGGCACACGACTCGATGTTTATGGGTTACGGTGAAAGAGTTGTTGCGGTAATGTTTCGTTCTCAGAACGAAGCCAGTACTGGGCGGGCGGATTAGGAACATGTATTGAAAGCATCGATTCTGGCCAGCTTTTCGTCGCGAAAAGAAGTGTAGGCCGGAATTAGAATCTTGGAGCGCGAGTCTGAGGTTCCGAGTAGCTTCTTCCCTGGGTCCCAGAATCTGTAGAGATCGTGCACAATTCTGCACCCACACTGGCTCCCAAAATGTATAGAGATCGTGCTCAATTTTGCACCCACACTGGCTCCCAAAATGTATAGAGATCGTGCACAGTTCTGCACTCACACTGGCTCACAGAATATAGAGAGATCGTGCACAATTCTGCACCCACACTGGCTCACAGAATATAGAGAGAGCGTGCACAATTCTGCACCAACATTGGCTCCCAGAATCTATAGAGAGCGTGCGCAATTCTGCACCAACACTGGCTCCCGGAATCTAGAGATCGTGCACAATTCTGCACCCACACTGGTTCCCGGAATCCATAGAGATCGTGCACAGTTCTGCACCCACACTGGCTCACAGAATCTATAGAGAGCGTGCACAATTCTGCACCGACACTGTCTCCCAGTATCTATAAAGAGCGGGCACAATTCTGCACCCACACTGGCTCCCAGAATCTATAGAGAGAATGCACAATTCTGCACCTCACACATGCTCCCAGAATCCATAGAGATCGTGCACAGTTCTGCACCCACACTGGCTCCCAAAATGTATAGAGATCGTGCACAGTTCTGCACCCACACTGGCTCACAGAATATAGAAAGAGCGTGCACAATTTTGCACCAACATTGGCTCCCAGAATCTATAGAGAGCGTGCACAATTCTGCACCCACACTGGCTCCCAGTATCTATAGAGAGCGTGCACAATTCCGCACCCACACTCCAGGAGGAAGGATGCCGGAAACCGTGGCTTGGAATGAGTGCTGGATCCTCACTGGACTCTTCTTTCCAGTGCAGAAAGCAGCACATCCACTGGACAAATCTTAGGCTGTCTGAGTGTCTCGACACAGTTTAACATCATTCCACCTCCGTTTGCCTCCATCTTGCCCCTGGACATGTAGCCATCCCATCTGGGAAGCTGGCTGCAATTCAGACGAAGAAGAAGATAGGTCCAGCTGTATTTCTAAGGTTCAGTGTCCATCACGGTTTTGCAATAAATCTCCATGGTGTTTGCATGCGTGATCTTCGAGTGATGAGTGATCTTCGTGGATCACCGAGTGTCGTTGTGAACTTGCTTAACGTTAAATTGTCCAAACTGGCGAGGACCGAAATCGGCGGATCTTGGTAAACCATTGTTAAAATGCGTTTAATCTTGCCCCAGAACTAGAAATATGCTGTATACAAGGTCAGATCCAGCTATTGTGCTTCGTGTTTGAAATTGCGGTATTTACACGTGGGAACAAACAAAAAAACATTGTTTAAATGAAGAGAACCCAACAGTTTTGCTGACTGACATATAGGGCAACAATAAGTACATTATGAAAACCTAATGAAATACGTGCAACTGACAAGAAAATCAGTCATAACCTAATTAAAATCAGTGACTCTCTCTCTCTCTCTCTCTCTCTCTCTCTCTCTCTCTCTCTCTCTCTCTCTCTCTCTCTCTCTCTCTCTCTTACACACTGATAAACACAGTAAAAAAATTGACGGCCTTTTTTTACTTTTCTTTTTTGCTGCCTTATAGTGACAGTTTAACAATCTGCTCTCTGTTTCTTAAATCTAAAGTGTAACTTTTTAAACATGTGAGTTTATTTGTTGTTAAATTCCATGTGTTCCTATGTTGGTCTCTTTGACGGTGGCTCTTTCTCGTCCTCTCGAGGAAAAATCGTCAATCGCTTCCTCTTTCTACTCCGCTCTCCTCAAGGCAGTCGATGATTTAATACATATGCATCCTTGGAATTTTACCATCTGGCAGTGTCTGAAGCTCCTCAAGAACGTTAGTACGTCTTTCTTGGCCCAAGCCACTTGTGGTTGTTGTTTGTTTGTTGTTGTTTTTTGTTTTGTTTTTGCCAGCCAGCCAATCTGCTTTGTCATTTCCCTTGACTCCGCATGTCCAGTACAGGTGGATGACGAACATGACACAATGCAGACTGAGCTGCCCATTCCAATTTTCACGTTTTTTGTGGCAAGCTCATGCAATCTGTGAAGATGATAGAACGTATGACATAATTGTCGGCTCTTCGGGCATTCCAGCGGAGAGCATGTGTGGAAGCTTCCACTGATTTCCTCTGTCAGCCTGCCAAACGGACTAGCGAAGGCCGGCTAACGCAATTTGGTTGACTCGGAATAACGATCTTACCCAACGCCAAAGCTTTAGCGAAAAGTAAACCCCACCACACAAGGCCTATGCCGGCAAACAAATGACACAGAGAACGTATACTGTCTGTGACCCGATGAAGGGTCTGTGTCAAGTAAATATCTATAGAGCCCACTTTGTGTGTGTGTGTGTGTGTGTGTGTGTGTGTGTGTGTGTGTGTGTGTGTGTGTGTGTGTGTGCGTGTGTGTGTGTGTAAAATGATGCATATTCTGGCTATAGCTCAGTCAGACGCCGGGTGTTCTATATACACTCACACGAAGAGCAAGATGCGACAACAGCGACCGTCTTCCAGCGTGCATAACCTAGTTATCGTCTAAGGTGCACAAAGGTGACAAGGCCGACATAAAAGCCTAGTTATTGCCACTCACGCGTAGTGGAAATTTGCTGATGGGCAAACTGATGGGCTGTGTGCATGGTGGTGGCGGCGGGGAAGGGGAAAGGGGGAGGAAGGGGGGGGGGGGGCGTGATCACTAAAGTGCTGACTAGACACTGGGTTTTGAATCGCGCTACAACCCAAGCTCCTGATCAAATCGTGAGACGATCTTCCCCGAGGCTCGGGGTGACAGAGTGATGAAACACTACGGTTACGTCCGTCTGGTTTCGGATTGTTGATGAGCAATTTCTTCGTTCCGGCCAACGCAAAGCCTCAGTGACGTTTGGAAATATCTGTCTGCGCCACTTCTGGCACTGTCAGTCCGTGCGAGAATACTAGTGAGGTGGGGGGTTTTAACACGAAAAGGGGGTGGGGGGTATAACCACCTTTCATTTTTTTCTCTGTTTTGTTTTTGTTACTTGTTCTTATTTATTCTATTCTCCTTCCTATTTTGATTAAAATGTTCAGTTGACCTGTTTCTGTCTCATTTTTTTTTTTCTTCTCTCTTTTTGTTCTTCTTATTTTAGAGAGAGCGTGCGTGTGCGTCCAATACATTGCCTTGAAAAAACACTGAAAAACAATCTGTTGTAATTTACTACGTAGCTTGCGCACGTGTGTTTGTTTTCCGACTGTGTGTGGGCGCGCGCGCGCGTGAGAGAGAGAGAGAAAAGGAGAGAGAGACAGAGAGAGAGAGACAGACAGACAGACAGACAGAGACAGAGACAGACAGACAAACAGAGACACAGAGAAAGAGAATTTGCATGGTCAAATATTTTGTATTATATTTATATTAGAGAGAGAGAGAGTAGTTCATTTGGTTCAGCCGGTTGGCGTGTTGAGATCAACCGGACGCATCACTAATCAGAGGGATGGAGACGTTTGACTCTTGCCAAGCTGGGAAGGGAGGCAAATGCGGTTCACTTAGCTACATAATTATGATACGAATATTCAGACGAGCTGTCGGCCGTTTTAACCGTGTAGCCTGTTTCAGTTCCTTCCTTAGAATTTCTGTTATTTGGAGAGCTTTTAGTTCCTTCCTTAGAATTTCTATCGTTCGCAAAGCTTTCAGTATACAAGCGAGAGAGAGAGAGAGAGAGAGAGAGAGAGAGAGAGAGAGAGAGAGAGAGATTATCAGCAAAGTCCGGACCGTTTGTATTTCACTGTACAGCTTGCAACTGTCGCAGCAACATACTGAGCCAAAACTGACCTTTTGGTGAGTCAGTTTTCTGAAACGCGGTTCGAATTTCTATTATTCCGAGAGTTTTCAGTTCCTTCTTTAGAATTTCTATTATTCCGAGAGCTTTTAGTTCCTTCTTTAGAATTTCTATTATTCCGAGAGCTTTCAGTTCCTTCCTTAGAATTTCTGTTATTCCGAGAGCTTCCTTCCCTCCTTCCCTCCATTTCTGCCCCGGCCGTCTCTTCCTATCGGGCAAACTGAAAACATCAAGCGAGGACACCTCAGCCCAGCCCCCCCCCCCCCCCCCCCCCGGCCCGCAATCCCATTCGAGGAAACAACAGACAAGCATACAGATCTTTTTGCATTATCATCCCCAATCTCCCCTCCGCTCCCCTATGCCCATCGTTTCTGCATGCACCTCGGTGGGAAGCGACTGATAGCGCTCATCGGCGGACCCTGCAGATTAATCGTACCGTACCAGCTGGGGTTAAGGCGAACACAAGGTTCAGCTCAGTTCAGTCCAAGATGGAGGGATCTAGGCGCTCAGGAAAGCCCATAATTATGAGCGTTTCAGAAAACTGACTCACCAAAAGGTCACTTTTGGCTCACTATGCTGCTGCGACAGTTGCAAGCTGTACAGTGAAATACAAACGGTCCGGACTTTGCTGATAATCTCTTCTCTCTCTCTCTCTCTCTCTCTCTCTCTCTCTCTCTCTCTCTCTCTCTCTCTCCTCTCTCTCTCGCTTGTATACATAGTGTCAAAAAAAATAGGTCACACACGCGCGCGCAGGCACGCACGCATGCACGCACACACATACTCGGACTCGCACACACACACACACACACACACACACACACACACACACACACACACACACCACACACACACACACACACACGCAGCCAATCACAGCATCCATTTACGCACGCTCATGTGGTATATCTCGTGCACTATAGCTGGGTGGACGTTGGAGACAGCTCTTCGTCCTTGTAACGGCTTATCATACATCTTCTTCACAGCGGTGTCAAGCCCGAACAGCCTTAATCTGCGATCCAGGGGGTTTAATATGTGCTTTATCGACACACCATCTCTCAGCCCACTTCCACAACGAGTGGTTTTACTGCGCGCAGAACCACAACAAAGTTTGGCGAGAGAGCTGTCCTTATTTACGCACGGAGTACAACATAGGTGTGGGGCGGGAGAGGGGCAACAGTTTCAATGCACAATACAACAGCTTGAGAGAGAGAGAGAGAGAGAGAGAGAGAGAGAGAGAGAGAGAGAGAGAGAGAGCACAGCACAGAGAGAGAGAGCACAGCACAGAGAGAGAGAGAGAAGAGAGAGAGAGAGAGAGCACAGCACAGAGAGAGACACAGAGAGAGAGACACAGAGAGAGATCATAAAAAGTGGGGGGGGGGGGGGGGGGGGGGGGGGGGGTTGGGAGAGGATAGATGTTTACAAGACACAAAACTGAAAGCTTTGGGACAGAAGGACATTTGTTTACAAGGCACAAGCAAAACTAGAACACTCTGACTGGTGTGTGTGTGTGCGTGTGTGTGTGTGTGTGTGTGTGTGTGTGTGTGTGTGTGTGTGTGTGTGTGTGTGTGTGTTTGTGTGTGCGTGCGTGCGTGCGTGTGTGTGTGTGTGTGTGTGTGTGTGTTGTGTGTGTGTGTGTGTGTGTGTGTGTGTGTGTGTTTGTTGCGGGGTGCGGGGGGTAACTGCTTTGAATAACAACAACAAATTACTGGCAAGGTGCTTGCTACAACTGTTAAACTGTTATTGAATCGGTTGCACAAGTAGATGAACAGTCATTTTGGATCCGTCTGCTCTAAGTTGATTAACTGATGAAAATTTGCAGACTCTGCTGGAAGAATATTGTTTTATGGATGATGTTGCTAATGCAGTACAATGCCAACTGCATATGTACACATATGCATTTACAAACTTTCAGTTTTTGCAAAGTTGGCATGGTTGTGAAACTTTATTGTTGTTCAGAAACATGGTTGTGAAACTTTATTGTTGTTCAGAAACATGGTTGTGAAACTTTATTGTTGTTCAGAAACATGGTTGTGAAACTTCATTGTTGTTCAGAAACATGGTTGTGAAACTGTTTTGTTGTCCATCGCATGGGCAAAGAGGGTTTAATCTTTGGCGTCAATATCAACTCCTGATTAATAAGTCAGCTAGTTCATGACTGAAGACAGCTCAGCCGCGGAACAATCATGAATCGGAACACAACGTGTGAATAAGCTTTAACCCTTTCGTGCCCGTAGAACATTATACGATGTACTTGGGAGAGCGCTTCCCATTTGTTTATTTGACGTCACATGACGTCCTTCTTGAATTCGTACGTTGTATACATTCTCATGCGTACGTTGTATGCATTATCATGTGGAGCAAACGTGTCGGAATGAACATTTCTGGCGAGCTAAACTTCTTTTGGGGGACACGTCTCTGATCGAATCAGAACCAGCGGTACAAACTCTTTGGCAGGGAAAGGGTTAAAGGAGCTAGCCTTCTCAACGCCCAGTCCAACTGGTGGGAGAGATTGTGTGTGAGTATTTACGCTTTGCTTGTTTTTCTTTAATTAAGTTGTTTAGCGCTTTGAGTCCGTGAGAGCGCTCTATTTATTCCCTATTGTTATATACCGGTTTAGCCGGGCGACTCGTAGGAGACATAAAACGGCTCTTCTTCTTTGCCTTTCTGTTAAGGCGCGTTAACTACATTGCAGTTCCAATAATATTAAGATACTGGAGCGTTTGGTCTCCAAACTCTATGGATAATGTTCTGTTTTGCTTGTGCATGCATGCTCAAACCTTACCTTAAATCAACGAACAAGGGAGTTAATTAGCACTCGAAAGACGTTACACAAACACAACAGCAAAGACCTTCGTCGCCTTCGGTAACTCTTACCTGGCATACAAGTAAATGCAAGGTGCATAAACTCCACTAGAGGTACATCCTCGAAAAAGGTTCGTTCTTCAGGGAGGGGGAGCCCAGGACGTCCACTTCTTACTTCACACATTTCCTGAGCAGTGCGCGTGATATATTCATAGCAGAGAGTGTTTATCTTGTACTGAATTCTTTGTTGGACTGGGAGCCAGTGGTGAGATTGCAACAGAGGAGTGATATGGTCAGTTTTACGGGGGTTTTCCCCTAGAGTATGAGGCGAGCATCACAATTCTGTATGCAACGAAGGCTATGGACAGAGGAAGCAGGCCGGCCAGAAAGGAGAGAATTGTAGTAGTCGAGGCGTGACAGAATGAATGAGGTGACCAGTTTCACAGGCCGTATGCAGCCTCGGTCAAAAGATTCTTCCGGACAGAACTAATTCGGCGGAGCTGGTAGTAGCAGGATTTGGAGGTTTGACTGATGAAGTTCTCCATGGACAGTGTGCTGTCGAGGAGAACGCCGAGGCTTTTAACAGAGTCAGAAAGACAGACTGTGGTATCGTCAAGCTGAAAGGTGTTGACTGAAATGAAGGACAGTTTTTGTCTTGTTCCGACGAGCATCGCTTCTATCTTTTCACTATTTAGTTGAAGTTTGTTTCGTGTCATCCAGTTTTTGATGTCCGAATAACAGTCAGATATGGTTTTCAGAAGAGCGTGGATGTTTTCGGGTAAGGCGCTGTTAAGTAAATTACTTTCTGCATGATACCTCCACGAGTTTAATCGTCCACATTGGCATTATCATCACTTGTGTCCGTACAGCTGTGGATATACTTTTAGAACAGTTCCGTCGGAGGCAGCAATTGAAGTGAACTCATGACTGTTATGTGTGCAAGCCAAAGGACTTCTTCCCTCAGATATTCAATCTTGTATGCGGACCTTTACCGTGGGGATTAAGCTAAGGCAGTATTAATTCAGCAGCATAGCAAGATGACTCCCGAGGGAGCCATTTTTGCCCCCTAGCACAACTGTGCCTTGTTCAGCAGAAATGTCACAGTTGTTGGTGTCACCGTTTCAGAGCGGAGCAAAACCTTCGAGGGGCTCATTTTTCTCCACGTTTGCGAAATGCAAACAGTTCCTGACAACAAGATCGACACGTAAGCTGGATTAGACCGGCTCTGAATAATGTAAACAGGCCTTCGAGGACAAATAGAAAACTGTCTTAGCGGGGAGGGAGGGGGGGGAAGGGGGGGGGGAGCAAACAAACACAACAACTTAGTACAAATCAGTCAGTCCCGACATGGCAATGTAGAAAACTACCCAGGCAAGAAAAGAAAAATATTGTTACAGACCTTACCAATCCTGACATCGCAACCCCCCCCCCCCCCTCCCTCCCGCCACCAATCACCGAATGAAACATTCAGCACATACTGTAAGATGCATGCATGTCTCTCTGCAACTGACCAGTATTGCTTAAAAATAGTAAATATGGTGGATTAATAAACGGATTGCTGTTGAAAGTGGAAAGAAGTTGTGCATGTGTTCTCGCTTGTGTCAGTCAATACTGTCCGCCCGTTGCACTTTCCGCGGGCCATTGTCACACCGTTATTGTGAAGTGACAAAATCGACTGCCCTTTTGATTACGATACAGCACATCACTTTTTATATGTATTTCTTGCGATGAGTTGTCAGTTTTACCGAAATAATATTTATGTAAAGCGTGCAAACCACCTACTTCTTCTGAAGGTTACCAGTTTCATTTCTCTGAGAAGTGCTGATTTTCTCTCTGCTGATATGCATTGTACAAATGCACAGGGGTTTGCCTCAGTGTTGACCACAGGTTTTAAGAACATCACACACACACACACACACACACACACACACACACACACACACACACACACACACACACACACACACATATATATACACACACACACTCTCTTTCTCTCTCTCTCTCTCTCTCTCTCTCTCTCTCTCTCTCTCTCTCTCTCTCTCTCTCTCTCTCTCTCTCACACGCACGCACGCACGCACGCACGCACGCACGCACGCACGCACGCACGCTCGCTCGCTCGCTCTCTCTCTCTCTCTCTCTCTCTCTCTCTCTCTCTCTCTCTCTCTCTCTCTCTCTCTCTCTCTTCTCTCTCTCTCTCTCTCTCTCTCTCTCTCTCTCTCTCTCTCTCACACACACACACACCACACACACACACACACACACACACACACACATACGCATACATGCACACGCGCACACACACACATACACACGCACGCACACGCACGCACGCACGCACGCACGCACGCACGCACGCACCACACACACACACACACACACACACACATAAGTATTTAAAGTTTCTCTGCCAGCTACATTTAACATCATAGATCTGCCTGACTGTTGGTATTATTATAGACATTACACTCTTGGGGCATGCCCACATCTATATGGATGGATACATATTACTGGGTTTTAACGCCCGGTCAAGCATGACGGTTATATCAGGGCGAACATCAGTACGGTCCATTCTGCATTAGTAGTGAGCGACACGAACGAACGACGCAAAATGCGACTGTTCAGATTGGGTCATACCTGCAATAAAACATGCTGATCAAAACATGATGCGGTCTTCGAAATGATGATAATAATAATAATAATAATAAAGAGGATTTCTAGAGCGCCCATCTACCACACAAGGTGGCAGCACAGGGCGCTTTACAATAACACTAACCACACACACACACACACACACCACACACACACACACACACACACACAGCATCGAAACGAGGGATGGGCAGGGTGTGAAAAACAGTTTAGAAATAATTATTAAACAGGTGCGTCTTGAGTGCGGCTTTGAAAGAGGAGGTAGAATCAGAGTCGCGGAGTGTTTGAGGCAAATTGTTCCAGACAGATGGCCAGCATAAGAAAAAGATCTTCCACCAAATGTTTTTGTGTTTACACGGGGGGTGACAAAGGTCCGTGTGTCAGATGCAGATCGTAACTGTCTTGCTGTCTTCTCCACAAAAGAAGGAGAACAAGAGCAAAGAAAAACAGTGACAACAACAGAAGAGAACAGAACAGAAACACAAACAGTGACAACAACAGAAAAGAAGAGAACAGAAACAAAAACGAAAAACAGCAAAAACCCACTGATGGAGAATAAATAGGCTGCTCGAGCCAAAACACTGTTCGAAACCCTACCGATCTTTCTGGGAGAGGGGAGCTGGCGGGAAGGGAGGGTTTAACTACTGTTTACTTCCTTATTTCTCTTGATATACATCCTGCTGTCCCATCCGGAAGATGTTGTTGCTGTTGATGAGACAGTGACGTGTCCATTAAACGCGCTTAGTTCCGCCCGATGCTCCTGTTACTCTTCACAAGGTGGTCTGACAGTCCGGACCTAATCTTTTTTTTCTTTTTTTTTCTCTCTCTTCTTTTATGGATTTCCTCAACCTTCTGCTTAGCATAGTTCTGTGGCCTGCCTTAGCTTTTTTTAATAGTTTTTTAAGTACTTCTTTGTCCCTTGCGGGAAAATCAGGTCACCATACCTGGGTAAAAGCACAGCAGCCGCAAGAGCAGCACTACCCATTCCTATCAGTGTGTGCAGTATTTCCGTGTGTCCAGACAATGGCACGGCTGCCAGTGTTTGGGATTTTTAACAAGCGCACAGATGCTGATGCGTGCGATTGCACACGAGGGCGGTACGTCTGCACTGGAAGCTGACTCTGGGAGGAAAATCCCTTGCCGCACCGGGGACTCGAACCCGCGTCAGTCTTTTCAGTCGGACACTCTACCCACTGAGCCCCTTCATATAGAATAGTTTGGTAGTTTGTGTCGTTTCCTTTTCCTGTGTAAATAGTAGCGGTGCGAGCTAGATCGGGGTAAGAATTAGACGCCCTTGTTAATCTTCGGAAGATCAAAAGACACCAAAATACTATAAAGGGTTCAAAAGAACGCTGGTTTTAATTCGAGAACACAAATGTTTCGTTTTGTTCCCTATTTTCTAATTAATTAAAGGCAGCGTTCTTTTTAATCTGTTGTGTGTTTTGATCTTATTTCACAACGCAAGCAGTCAACTTTTTTTTTAAACTTTTTTTATTTTTATTATCAATCTTCTGGTTGTTTAGGAGGTCATATGTCATCTTGTTTGTTGAGTTTTCCTAATAATGGATTTTGTCCCTTCTGCTTATTATAGTTTCTGTACTTTGTTTTTGTTCTTGCATAAACAGTAGCGGTGCAAGGTCATCGTCAGAATTATTATTTTTATTAAGTGTGAATAGTAGCTTGCGCTCTGTCAAGGTCAGAACGTTTTGCCTTCTTGTATAAGAACAGAAGCACGCAATGCTCAGGTCAGAATCAGTTTGTTCTTATGTGTGAACAATAACATACAATGTCAAGATCAAAATTATGAT
>JABMCL010003107.1:1370000-1372500 GCA_018857735.1 Alviniconcha marisindica | reverse complement strand
CAGAGAACGCGCCATGCAGACGACGGCTATAAAAAGAATGGACCCAGAGAGGCATCGGCCCGTCCCTAATAAGCCTTATGGTTTCTGTGGACGTTAAGCACCATGTTTACTTACTTAGAGGCATCGGCTACTGATTAAGCTCGATCCTGCGTCTAAATAAGATCTAAATAAACATTCTAAGATGCCAAATTATATTACATATGGCTTGGTGCATAAAAAGGACTAGGTAAACAAAGAGTAGGTAAACAAACAAGCGGTCAAAATATTAAGGGAGTAAACAGATTTGAAAATGGCGCGCACCGGCGGCTATTGCCGGTCGGCTGTAAGAAGGCCATGTGGCGTTACGCAACACGCAGCGCTTCAAAACAAAAGCGTCGAATGCTCCGGTTCCCGGGTTACTAACAGTACAGTACAGTAATGAAATTGCATGGATCTGATAACCGGGGCGGGATTATTGTAAAAACGTACACACATGTTTGTCCAACAGGTAGATGAGATCAAAATACAAACTTCAATGATTTTCTTAATAAAGTGCTGCTCCCTTGAGGTTGTGTGTGTGTGTGTGTGTGTGTGTGTGTGTGTGTGTGTGTGTGTCTGTCTGTCTGTCTGTCTGTCTGTCTGTCTGGCGGGGGTTGGGGAGGGGGCGGGGTCTCTCTACGTTTTCGTTGTGCTGTGCGTGGACAACGCAGTTTCTTGTGTTGGCATGGGGAATGAAACGGATATCCTCGCTTGTCTTCACAAGCGATTTATACAGGTTTCCGTGTTCACAGTCCGCGGAAAGTGTATTACGTAAATAAGTAAGTAAAAGTAAACATGGTGCTTAACGTCCACAGAAACCACAATGAGGCTTATTAGGGACGGGATGAAGGGGAGAAGGGGGTATGGAGGTGGGGGAAGAGGAAGATGGAGATTATATACCTATTGCTATACACTATCACCACCAGAATGACTCCTGCATTAAGATGGGCAGAGATGAAGGCCATTTTAATATTTTGTTAATTATGAAGGACAAAGTCACAAGGCAGTGTCCACAGACCATAACCGTCTTTTGAAGAGAAAGGAGAGCCGAAGCAGATTCGAACAGAGCACCTTCTGCTTACTAGCCTAACGCCTTACCGCTAGGCCAAACCGGCTCACATGTAAATAGGCTCCAAAACGACAAGATAGAGCGATCTGTGGTGCAATACCAGATGCAGCTAGCCGCCTTTAAGTGCTTCAAAATGTATCGCGCTAACACTTCGAATTTGGAGTTCTTGCCGGTCAGGTAGTGAATGAGACAGTCGTCAAGACCGCTATCGAGTCGCAATTTGACGAAGAGGATGACCACTAATTTTCTTCTTTGCCAAATGTATGTCTTCCGGCATGTAAATCAGACCGCAGCAATCTTAGGGTGCAGCACACTCCCAATGGTTTCATCCTCATGCCTGCCCTATAGCTGGCTGTAAAAGGTCTGACTATCTGGGGATGGTTTTCCTTTCTTCGTTTTCCTCTTCTTCTGCTGGACTAAACGGCTGTCTAGTCGCTGGGACCCTGGCCAAATGTTCCCTTGCTGAATGGTATCGGCTGGAACCCGCAGCACACTGTTGGAACCCGCCACAGACATATACATGACGCCGCCGTAGTAATCGTGCGGAAACAAATACAATGGATGTCCAGGGAGCATTAAGGGCAAGGAACTGGAGACCGCCATCATTGGAGGGTCTCCGTATCAATTTCGTCGGCATTGCCGCCTCTCTTGTGCCAACGAAAGCCATGCACTCTATAGGCGGTGTTCTTCTTGCTGTCTCGGGACGTGTTTATTAAATACAAAGATGGGGAAAATTGTCTTTCGTGCCGCGTGAGAAGCAAACGTCAACCTTTTGTTGGCTTTGCCTTGTCCTAGAGCACAATAGCGTACGGGCCTGCAAGCGATGGTACGAAGCTAATGTTAACTGCTGGCAGGTTCTGTCTTCCCCTCTTCTAGGCCGATCCCACATGCACATGTGCATGCACGCGCGCGGATATGTGTCCATAGGGGTGTGTGTGTGTGTGTGTGTGTGCGTGCGTGCGTGCGTGCGTGCTGTGCGTGTGTGTGTTGTGTGTGTGTGTGTGCGTGCGTGCGTGCGTGCGTGCGTGCGTGCGTGTGTGTGCGTGCGTGCGTGCGTGCGTGCGTGCGTGTGGTGTGCACGCGCGCGTTGGCCACGAGTCCGTGCATACGTTTGTGTAAAATTATACGGGTGTATGGTGTGCGCGTGCGCGTTTACACGTGACACGTTGTGTATGTGTGTGTGCGTGTGTGCGTGTGTGTGTGTGTGTGCGTGCGTGCGTGCGTGCGTGCATGCCTGTGTGTGCGTGCGTGCGTGCGTGCGTGCGTGCGATTATAAACAACTCGCAGCGAACAAGTGTCTTTTCTCCTTCCTCTGACTGAACTATACTCGGGAACTGATGCTTAATGGGCTGCACTAGAGTGGCGGTCTTGCTCCTTTGTTGCCTATAATCTAAGACTCCACAATTCTAATCC
>JABMCL010003107.1:1350000-1367500 GCA_018857735.1 Alviniconcha marisindica | reverse complement strand
ACTCACTCACTCACTCACTCACTCACTCACTCACTCACTCACTCACACCACACACACACACACACACACACACACACACACACACACACTCACTCACTCACTCACTCACTCACCACACACACACACACACACACACACACACACACACACACACACACCACACACACACACCACATCACTCACCACTCACTCACACACACACACACACACACACACACACACACACACACACACACACACACACACACACACACACACACACTTAAACAGACATCAAACAGAGACTTGAGGCGAGGAACGACCCCCCCCCCCCCCCCCCCCCCAACAAAAAACAAACAAACAAACAAAAACAACCAACAACAACAACAACAGCAAAACAACAACAACAACAAAAAACTAAAACTACAAACAAACAAGCCAACCAACAAAAAACCCAACAACAAACAAACAAACAAAACAGCAACAAAAAAGCGGTATATAAATAATAATAATAATAATGGATATTTGTAAAATGTCTACCCTGCGGCACAAAGCGCTGAACAAGCATAGGATAACACACATAAAGTACACCGAGATGAATGTTATCAGCAATTTAGCAAAAAGCTAACACTAAATGTAGACATCAACAAGGGTTCAAGCACTAACATGTAGTGCAACATCCAACAACGATGCTCAACACACAAACTACACATACACACACATCAACACACACAACACACACACACACACACACACACACACACACACACACACACACACACACACACACACACACAGTACAGACTGATAGGGGTGAAGGACACTGAAATGTTCGGAGAAGAGAAATGTCTTGAGTTTGCTTTTGAAGGAAGAAAGATTAGCCTGATGTCTTGGGGGGGATTGTTCCAATTGTGGGGGCCAAAGTGTGAGAAAGTGCGAAAGCCATGGGTTTTGCAATTGAAGCGTTGGAGTTTGAGCATGCGTGTGTCTGACGAAGAGCGGAGAGAGCGGGAGTCCTCCTGTGAAGGTGTATAGTCACTAAAGGACACAGTCACTCATTCAGAGCTACGTGCGACATAATAATAATAATAGATAACTTTTGTATAGCGCTATTCTCTGGTATACCCAAACTCACTGCGCTTTACAACATTCTCCACCATTTTCTAAGTTTCACAAACATAATACATATAATTATGGCAACTAACAATGTATAATATACAAGTACATGTGCCATATGAGAAGCAGCAATATATAAAGAAAATGAATCATTATATTACTACCTACCCTTAATTCCATCTCTCCCAGTCCCCACCCCCGCCCCCAACTAACACACACACACACACACACACACACACACACACACACACACACACACACACACACGAATATGAAACGGTTGGCGGTTGGCTTGTACAAATCCATCAGAAGGCTTGGCGGAAGAAATGCGTTTTTAGGTTAACTTTGAAAGTTGGGAGGGAGGGAGAAGCTCTCAGGTGAGACTGCTCGAGAGCAGAGAATGGCGCTATATAAAAGCAATCAATAATAGATAACAGCGCGGAACGGTAAACATTGCAGTCCTATTGTTTTGGAAAAAGAAACGTCTTGAGGTTTGATTGACATGAGGCGCGTCCGTCCCCGAATAAAAAACCAGTTTCCGTCTCAGTTCAGACAATTTTTATTTTGTGCTGGCGTAAGCATCATGGGCGGTTATAAAAGAAACGTCTGAAATAATTGGAGTTGCCTGTTACAAACTCAGTCCGTTAGTTAACAGTTTTTCGAGACCTATGGCGTAATCAATTATGGAAGTGGTTGGAGGAAGTATGTCGTAAACCAATACTTGGAGTTAGAGCTGCTGCTTGTATTACGCATTGGGATTGCATGGTCACGTGCACACCCACACTCCGAGCACCGCTTTCCGGCACCTTCCTGCAGACTCTGCCAGATTTAGTTACGTCACTGAAGAGGCACTCTTTTATCTCCGCGTAGCTGTCCACCGACGCGGTCAGCGCCCTCCGAAAGGTTTGGGTACTGATCACACTCCGAGCATTGGTTTATGACATCCTTCCTTCAACCACCGCCGTATTTAGTTACGCCATAGGTCCCAGAAAACTGTCAGCTAACAAGCAGTTTTTTTGTTGGTGCTCAGACAGTAGTAAGTTTGTTACAAACAACTCAGATTATATCAGACGTTCGTTTTATAACTGACCATGCTGCTTACGCCAGCTCAGATAAAAACACAATCGGTTGAATCGAGACGGAACTTCTTCTTTTTTACCCGAGGTGGATACGTCTCATGTTTACGTGCGTGCTTGGGTGTTAGGTTGCTTCTACAGTCTTAACAGTACCCAAACTCCAAGCACTGGTTTACGACATCCTTCCCTCAACCACTGCCGTATTTAGTTACGCCATAGGGTCCAGAAAACTGTCAGCTAACGAGCAGTTTTTTGCTGGTGCTCAAACAGTAGTAAGTTTGTTACAAACAACTGAAATAAAACAAGGCGTGTCATTTATAGCCGCCAACAAAGTTTACACCAGCACAAATAAAACCACATTCGTTTGAATCGAGACGGAACTCGAGGTGGATGCGTCTCATGTTTACGTGCGTGCTTGGGCGCTAGCTTGCTACTACAGTCACATCAGTACCCAGACCTTAAGCCCGTTCTTAACTGGGCCAATGTTTGTTCGCCGAACATACTTCGGACACTTCGACGAACTATGTTTCGTTTCTTAATTGAACTTTTAGTTCGCCGAACATGGTTCGGACACATCGACGAACTTTACTTCGTTCTCAACTGGCTTGTAATGAGATGCAAGCTTCGGCCCGAACTTGCGGCAGACGCGCAGCAGCCAGCATGATCGAAAATGTAGGCTAAAGTCAGTCAAGTCAAGTCAATATACTTTAATCATCCCTCACAGGGTAATTCAACTAACTACTATCTCATTCTGGGTCCCCGAGACAAGGCTGCGCCTCCCACAAGTCAACAAATAAACAAATTCCCTCCGAAGCGAGTGAAGAACCTAGCGACACCGTCATCCATTTTTATTTTTATTTCTTCTTCATCCACAGGAGAGCTCTGCTCTCAGGCAATCAGAGGCAATGTTCGACGAATAGGGCGAATGTTCCCAGAACATGTTGAGCGAAGCTTTTTGGACCCTGAATATAGCTTCGTCGCAGTTCGACAAATACTTCCAACTAGGTTCGCGAAGAAAAGTTTGCCCAATTAAGAACCAACTAGGTTCGCCGAATACCTCCAACTAGGTTCGCGAACAAACATTCGCCCAGTTAAGAACGGGCTTTACGGAGGGCGCTGACCGCGTCGCTGGACAGCTGCGCGGAGATAAAGAGTGCCCCTTCAGTGGCGTAACTAAATCGGGCAGAGTTTGGAGGACGGTGCCGGAAAGCGATGCTCGGAGTGTGGGTACTAATATGACCGTAGAAGCAACCTAGCGCCCAAGCACGCACGTAAACATGAGGCGCATCCACCCCGGGTAAAAAAAAAAAAGAGTACCGTCTCGATTCAAACGATTTTGGTTTTATACGAGCTGGCGTAAGCAACATGGTCAGTTATAAAACAAACATCTGATATAATTTGAGTTGTTTGTAACAGATTTACTACTGCTTGAGCACCAACAAAATAAAACTGCTCGTTAGCTGACAGCTTTCTGGACCCTATGGCGTAACTAAATACGGCAGTGGTTGAAGGAAGGATGTCGTAAACCAGCGCTTGGAGTTTGGTGCACACCAAGCAACGCTACCATAAACCTGACCGTGGTTGCTGCAGCAGCTTGCAGCAGCCAGCGTGCGGTGCCCCTCAAGCTGATGACGTACACCCGTATCTCATCACGCACATTGTCGGACGTGGTGGGAGAGTGACGCGCTTGCCCATCAAAAGCGCCCGCACCATTAGGTCGGCCACGGTGTGGCATTTGCCCGAAGACGCCGCAGCGATTTATCGGCACGGGCATCACGCCGCGAGTTCTCCAGCGACTCTGAAGGAAGGCTGGTTCTTGGCTGATTGGAATCCAGTGATTGTCCAAGTGGATTCTGCAGTTTGAGGATTCTAGGTCCGGTAATCGATCTCCAGGGGAGCTGTGCACACTGTATAAAGATTCATGGCATAGCTGTTTACTGTTAACGTTTTGCCAGTGGGTTAGAGAGAGTGAGAGAGACGTACTGGAGAGGGAGGTAGCAGGCGAGAGACTGGAGGTTTGTTGGTTGGTTGGTTGGTTGGTTGGTTGGTGAGTAATTGGAATTAACGTCCTGTCGATCGCAAAGGGTCAGATCAGGAAGAGCAAGGGCCGCCATATAAATCTATACACATTAAAAACACATTTTCTGGTGTCGCATACTACACCCAAGTCCGAATTACAAACGAGTCAAAATAATCAATAACAAACCTATAGTTATATCTGTCAGTACCCACAATCCTTGTATTTACATCTCATCAAAAGCATTTTACACAAGCTCTTCAGAATGTGTAAGTAAGTAAACATGGTGTTTAACGTCCACAGAAACCATAAGGCTTATTAGGGACGGGGAGAAGGGGGCGAAGGGGGGTAAGGAAGTGGAGGAAGAGGGAGAGTATATACCTATCGCTACACTGTCACCACCAGAATGACCTGCATTAAGATGGGCAGCAATGAGAGCCATTTTAATGTTTCATTAATTGTGACGGACAAAGTCACAGGGCAGTGTCCACAAACCACAACATTTGAAGAGAAAGGAGAGCCGAAGCGGTATCGGACCGAGGTCCTTCCGCTTACCAGCCTACCGCCTTACCGCTAGGCCAAACCGGCTCTCTGTATAGAATGTGTTCAAGAATCCCTGCAGTTAAACGTACAAGACCAGAACTTGCTAAACGGCTAGGAACCGTTTATGAAGTTACCGCACTGAAAAACAACAACAGATTGTGTGAAATTTGTGTCCACAAATCACTCTTGAGTATTTTATTTGACCACTTAACCGACGACAGACTCGTAGAAGCTAGCATGCCGCTATAGCAGAGCTTTACAGTGGTGTAATTATTGGATGGGAATAAAAGACAACTCAACAGTGTTGAGTCCCCAGCTAGTATTCTCTAAAATATGTCAGTCACCAGTGCTCCACCTTCCACATATCTAAGCACTTAATCTGGAGCAATGACGTAGAGACTGAGAGAAAAATGTGTGACCGCTTTTTGATTCACCCGAGGGAAAATGACTGTTTGTTCGCTTACTCCATTTTACCACCATCTCTGTCCTGCCGCCAGTCACCGCAGAACACCATTTTACCACCATCTCTGTCCTGCCGCCAGTCACCGCAGAACACCATTTTACCACCATCTCTGTCCTGCCGCCAGTCACCGCAGAACACCGTTGGCGAACGTCACAGAACGCTCAAGACGAACAGTACCTGTGTGAACAAAAATTTGAAACGCTTTGCGAGCGTTCGCTCTAGAGAGCTCACGGAAGAATAATAGACAGACAGACAGATATTTGGTTTTCAACGCCCTGTCAGGTATGACGGTTATATCAGGGCGAAACCTGGAAAAACTGCAGTGGCTTCCCATTTCAGAACGTATTAAGTATAAAGTCGCTTGTATGTGTTTCAGTGCTATAAATGGTTCTGGTCCTGCTTACCTCTATGAACTGCTGCATGTCTACACTCCTTCTCGTACACTACGCTCTTCTTCTAACACCCGCATGCTGGAAATCCAACAATACAAACGCAAGACTCATGGCTTTCGCGCCTTCTCTTGCTTTGGGCCCCAAATTTGGAATTCACTCCCACGAGACCTTAGACATTGCTCAACCCTGTCTTCTTTTAAAGCCAAACTGAAAACCTTCCTCTTCTCACAGTATTTCCATCCTAACTAATATCAGTACCCAGTTTCTGCTACAGTCAATATGTGTGTGTGTGTGTGTGTGTGTGTGTGTGTGTGTGTGTGTGGTGTGTGTGTGTGTGTGTGTGTGTGTGTGTGTGTGTGTGTGTGTGTGTGTATTTGTAGTGCGTTTTTCTTTTCTTTTCTATAATACTTTATGTAAATTCTTTTGTAGGACTATGCTCTACATGTGTATAGAATATCATATTTAGGTTAATATGTATCATGTGAGCGCTCAGGGCGTTGATGAGCGCATGATAAATGTACATTATTATTATTAAACACATTTTGCCACATGATCGAAGCACCGCCTGTACGTAGCACAGGGTCACGCACACAATTGCTAACATAAAGACATTATTAACGTGAACATACTGCACGTGCCGCAAATGGATGTTCTGTCTTTATCGCTGCAACGCGTGTTTTATGATCATGCAGCCAGATGTGGTACTCGCGTGTAATGCACCAGCTGTAAAAAAAAAAAAAAAAGCAGGCGAAGGAGTTAAGGACATTTTCAAGCGCTGGCAGAGCAACCGACAACTTTTTGTTTGTATTTTGACGCTATTCTCAAAGACCTTTGGGGTGGAGGAGGCAGAGAGGGTGGTGAGGGTAGACTTCAGTTCTTTCTGTGAGACAAAGTGTAATAATCAGTATACAAACTCAGTACAATGGGTGTATCGTGGCGTTTTGATAATGGCTGAAAACGGGTATAGCGTGATTATGTGTGCGTGCGTGTGTGTGCATACGTGCTTGCGTGCGTGTTTGTATGTGTGATGTGTGAGTTTGTATGTATGTGTATGCATGAGTGCGTGCGTGCGTGTTTGTGTGTGTATGGTGTGTGTGTGTGTGTGTGTGTGTGTGTGTGTGTGTGTGTGTGTGTGTGTGTGTAGTGTGTGTGTGTGTGTGTGTGTGTGTGGGTGGGGTGGTGGTGGTGTATGTGTGTGTGTGTGTGTGTGTGGTGTGTGTGGTGTGTGTGTGTGTGTGTGTGTGTGTGTGTGTGTGTGTGTGTGTGTGTGTGTGTGTGTGTGTGTGTGTGTGTGTGTGTGTGTGTGCCTCTCCCTTGTCTTGATTTGTCCAGCGCAAAAAGAACAATACGGTATCTGGATCTTGTATACTTACCGGTGCGAAACTCGATTTTTTACCTTTCGCAAGAGAAGCAAGCGGCTGCACCAGTGCTACCAAGTATGGTGTATGTTAACTCACTAGTAAAACCTTCTCCCCTACCCCCCTCCCCCTCCCCCCCCCCCCCCCTCCCACCTTCTCTCTCTCTCTCTCTCTCTCTCTCTCTCTCTCTCTCTCTCTCTCTCTCTCTCTCTCTCTCTCTCTCTCTCTCTCTCGTACACACACGCGTGCGCGCGCGCGTGCGTGCGATCATATTTATGATCCGTCAAACAGAGAAACCGCTGATTTGGACCCAGGAAGTCGATCAGTTCGAAACTCGGACACCACCGCTTGTAGGCCACACAGTATATAGCTACATAACCTCAACCCGCTAGTCTGGTGTAAATGTGACTGTAGCAGCGTGTTGAGGCGTATACCTATAGCCTTCGCGGGTTCAGCGGGGCGTGGCCACGATGACGTTTGTGCGACAGTGGTTGTGGTGGTGGACAGACCGGCGTCTGCCTTTGGCTGCACTCTGCGACCGTCTTGCTGACGCTGAGACAACGTCGTCTGCCGCATGCGTGACAACGGTTCACTTTTCTTCCTTCTTGGAACTCGAGGCTCGCTACCGAAAGCACAGCAGGCCGCGACAGCTTGGGGCCTCGCGTACCACCCCGGAGGACGCTGAGATGTATGAGTTTTTGCTTGTTGAACAGTGTCGCCGCTTTAAGTTCGGGCATCCGTCCAAGTTTTGTTTCCGAGTATATGTTGAGTTACGGACAGCGCGGGAAAGGACTCGTTCGTGTCTTGCTTCCAGAGGTCAATAATGGGTTTAGCTCTAGTAATCTAGGCTTAACTGAATGTCACTCACGGGGTGAATATGAGGTCTTCCGCTGTTCAGACATGTTCATGTAAGACGCACTTTTAACGCATTTACAGTAAGGGTTTGCTAAACAGTCTTTCAAGCATTTCTGCGGTGAATGTAGTCCAGTTATATATTCTATCAAGGCAAAAACTGGAAACATTGTCTCCAAGTCATTCGAAGCGCGGATATTTTGCGCGGATCGTGCTCACATTAATTTTTAGCAACACGTTTCAAGCGTTTGGAGACACATCTGTCTGTCTGTCTGTCTGTCTGTCTGTGTCTGTGTCTCTGTCTCTGTCTCTCTCTGTCTCTGTCTCTCTCTGTCTCTCTGTCTCTGTCTCTGTCTCTCTCTCTCTCTCTCTCTCTCTCTCTCTCTCTCTCTCTCTCTCTCTCTCTTCTCTCTCTCTCTCTCTCTCTCTCTCTCTCTCTCCCCCACACACACACACACACGCACGCACGCACGCACGCACGCACGCACGCACGCACGCACGCACGCACGCACGCACGCACGCACGCACACGCACACGCACACACACACACACGCTCCCACTCACGCACACACGCACCAACAAACAAACAAAAACATAAAAAGAAGGGGGGGGGATGGAGAGCGAAAGGAGAAGGGGATTAACAGAGAACACCATGTTTATAATGCCGGCCAGTCTCCAGTGCCGGTTGGGACCGATTGTTTTACGCTACCAGAGTCCAGAACAATTGAGGAATGCAGTAGATCATTGCTCGAAACACTTATAAACCTTACAACCTGAAGAAAAAAGAAAAGAAAAGAAACGTTAACAAACCATCCGGAATCAATAGCAAGCGAATAGCCCATTTGTCAGAGTCGGGTTTCGGCCGAAACTGCCGCGGTGAGTATTTCTCCAATCTGTGCTATTCCTCCGCCGCCTAGGCTGCCCATTGCACCAGCTGGTACACATCCGTCACTGAAGACTAGCTGACTTAGTTATCTCACATCGGTCTGGGCTTTGTCTCGACTGCACAAAAGATTAGACAAATGCGTGTGAATGCAGTCATTGCCTTATAGGTCTGGATTGCTAAAAGTGCACAAAGAAAGCAAATAGTCAGCTGTGATGCTTTCTGGAGCAGTCAGCTTGCGGTTTGATCCTGTTGTTTCATGTGTTTCAGACGCATGTTAAACAGATACAAAATTCGGAAATGGTTACGTGGCATTTATATTGTTTTCTCCCCGTTCCCTCGTTTGCATAGTCTGTGTGAGAGAAAAAAGATCTAAAACAAGAATGACTGCTAGCGTTCTAAAACAAGACCCAAACACATAAAAGGTTCGAAAGAAAACTTATTTATTAGGACACAAACATAGTCAGTCTGTGGGAGTTAACTTCACGCGGCTATGCTTTTGTAGATGTTCGTTTATATGTTTGTTGTAGCAAAGATAAGAACAGGACCGACACGACATTATCCTCAGTTATGCCTGAAACCGTAGCCGCGCCCTTCAGTAACCATTGACGCTTACAGAGCATTAAACACCCACCATCTATATTTTCGCCCACTTATCGATCAGATGTGGGCAAGCATGTCAGATTTCTGCGTCTGATGCAGGCAAGCATCCGAGGTGCGAGTGAAAATTGCGTAGTCTCACATTTTGAACAAGCTTTTCGTGGACGACAGTTGCTTTTGTTGATAGCTTGCACCTTTGTCTCAGCGTCGTAAATGAACAGAGACAGTTTTTGTTTTGTTTTGTTTTCATTTTCTTTTACCCCGTTGACATTTCGAAGGCTCAGACCGTGAGCTCTGTCATTGTGTGTCTGGCACATGAACAAAACTGACATGTCAGTGCGGCACAAGTGTTTATTACGTCACGAGAAAACCATTTTCTGCTCTTCATTGGTAAAGAGCGAACCAACCGGACAGTGCGCCCCGAGGAGGGCAAATTCGAAACTAAAGAAGTACTTCTGTTACGTAACTAGTGATAAAACAACCATACGAAACCTTCACATAGAAGTTTTTGCACTTTTTCTATGGTCTCAGGCCTATAGCGGCTTCGCTTGGAGTATCCTACTGTTCAAAACAAGTCAGTCCTGAAAAGTATTCAGTTAAACGCAAGGCGGGGGGAGGGGGGGGCGGGGGGCAAGGGGGGATAGTCTGTTCCAGTTTCGAATTAACGCTCTGTATAGGTGTACCGGCAGAATAGAAAGTTGAACTGTAAAACCGTCTTAAAGGCAATGGCGACCTCATCACTTTACAAACACATAAAAGGTTCAAAAGAACACTATTTATTTAGGGCATGACAAAATCAGCAAATTTTAGTCTCATCACTTTACGTTTCCTTTTTTTTACAGATCAGCCAGAGAGCATTACAGAGGGAGGAGGGGGAGGGGGGAGATATCTCACATCACTTGTACCCCCTTCAGTGAGCTAGATCCAATGGTATGTCTAAAGAACTAGAAGCTAAATGATACCATTTAGAAGTCCTTCGCGCACTAAGATGGACACACCCATTCTAGGCACTTACAATACTACTTGCTCGTGCGAGCAGCCTCTTTGAAACCACTTCGCGTACATGCAGCCAATTAAGTGAAATTACGAGCAAAGATCAGAACAGATTGCGAAAGAGAGAAAGGTAGAAAGAGAAGGGGGAAAACTCGGGTAGAGTCTATACCACCACTGCTTTCTGCACTTTGAGAAGAACGATGCTATCTGAAGCTTGTTTGGCGTTGGAAGGGCGAGTCGAGGCTGCCACCAGCGAACGTTTCTATGTGCACCGGGGCGTTTAACAGCCAGCACCCCCAGCTTTCAGGACTTGCAGCTCTCCTGAACTCCCCAGGCTCTTCTTTCCCACCCCACCCACAACCTTCTCCCCATCGCCCCTCTGCCCCATCCTCACTCGTGAAGCTGGGTTTTTAAGACGGTATTATAGCCACGCGTATACTTTGTATATCGGGTCTGGACACTGTCAATAAAAATTGTAAGAGTGTGAGGACGTCATCACGTCCACGAGGAAAGTTATAGCGGGGGAACGATGGAGGTCTGCGTGTACGCAGCAGCAACAACAGGAAAAATCCACGTTCTCGAAATCCATATTGGCGTACTGACGTGGTTTTTGACTCGCATGAAGAAATAAAAAGTCTGCGTAATGTTTAATGTTAGTCCTGCCGTCCCACTGTCTGGTCAGCTGAGTGTTCGGGCGCGTCAAAAACTTTCATGTTGCAATTTATTTCGGGCGCCATATTAAATGTGATTAAAAAAAATTAAAAAAATCAAACTTTGCCTGATGGTAGTACTCATTGAGTTTTGCCCCTTCATGCCACTTTCAGTCACCCTGACCATATTTCAAGGTCATAGCTTTGCCGAACGGTACATAGTTCAGGAGCTGTGTGAGAGTCGAGGTGGCCGTCCTGGGCTGTCCGTCCTAACGAGCCTTTTGGTTTCCGTGGACGTAAAGATTTATTGAACCATGCTTACGCACTGGTCTGAGCTTGTCCCTAATATGTCAACCGACATCCGAGGACATTAAGCAACACAACCCAACCGATCCGAACGGTTTTAACTGAGAATGTTCTATTTTGATCCGATTAAGTTGAAACTTTGTACGATTGTAATTTGTTAATTACGTCGACTACATCATGAATAGTTATACCGTGGGGGGTTTTTGTGTTTTTCTGTCCCTCTGTCTTTTGGATGCATTCATGAGATAACTGACGAGTTTCCCCGGTTTCACAAACATGTTAATACTGTTTCAGGGTCACACGTGCGTGAGAAACATTAACTGCATATTCTGTAAGGTTTTTTGTTGTTGTTTTTTGTTGTTTTTTTGCTTGATTTTTAGATTCTTGTCTAGTGTAGTTTACAAGTATGGTTGCAAAATACATTGATAGGATCATGCACGAAATGTATTGTGGTGTCTGTATTTGAGTAATATAATTAACACGATTTGTTTGCGGGCTTTCACTCGAATGTCGGTCGTCTGGGTGTCAATGCTCTTCTTGTTTATTAAAGCAAGGATTACCCTCGCACATTACATGACGCTCACTTTGCCGTACGGAATTTCAATTTGATCAATTTGCGAAACGTGCTGACTGTTTTGCGTTTCGATTAAATAGATTATCCGTAATCTCTGCGTCGTTACCAGTAACCTTTCTAGCCCTAACGACCACGCTGCTCGCGCCAGCAGTGCGGAGTTGTCGGTTTGAATGGCTGAATGAACGTTCTCGTGATTTAAAGGGTTGAAGGTTTTCAGCTGACCTGAGAGAGGCAGGCGCTCAGTCACCGCAAGTTTCACTGACCGCTGCTTCTGTCAGCCGCTCTTCATTCTGCCAACACCAAGCGCTCTTTTCTACCTTCCTCAGTTGCCGCTGACAACTTTTCTTTCCACTGGCCGCTAATATTTCTGTCGACTGCCCATTTCATGCCGACAGCTCATTTCTCTGACTGCTCTTTCTGCTGACAACTCTTCCTACCCACCGCTCTTCTTTCTGCTAACGACTCTTCTTTCGATTCACCGCTCTTCCTTCTTCCAACGGCTTTTCTTTAAACTCACTGCTCTTCTTTCTTCCAACGGCTTTTCTTTAAACTCACTGCTCTTCTTTCTTCCAACGGCTCTTCTTTAACCTCACCGCTCTTCTTTCTGATAGTAATGGCTCTTCTTTCTACTCACTGCTCTTCTTTCTTCCAACGGCTCTTCTTTAACCTCACCGCTCTTCTTTCTGCCAGTAATGGCTCTTCTTTCTACTCTCTGCTCTTCTTTCTTCTTTCTTCTTTGACCTCACCGCTCTTCTTTCTGCTAGTAATGGCTCTTCTTTCTACTCTCTGCTCTTCTTTCTTCTTTCCACCTCACCGCTCTTCTTTCTGCTGTAATGGCTCTTCTTTACTCCTGCTCTTCTTTCTTCCCCCGTCTCTTGCTCTCTTCTTTCTTCTCTGTCTTTTTTTTTTGACCTCACCGCTCTTCTTTCTGCTAGTAATGGCTCTTCTATCTACTCTCTGCTCTTCTTTCTTCTTTCTTCTTTAACCTCATCGCTCTTCTTTCTGCTGGTAATGGCTCTTCTTTCTACTCTCTGCTCTTCTTTCTTCTAGCGACTCAGCTTTCTACTCATCGCTGTTCTTTCTGCCAGTAAAGGCTTTTTTATTCACCGCTGTTCTTTCTGGCAGTAAAGACTCTTTTTCTCTACTCACCGCTCTTCTTTCTGTCAGTAAAATCTCTCTCTCTCTCTCTCTCTCTCTCTCTCTCTCTCTCTCTCTCTCCTCTCTCTCTCTCTCTCTTCTCTCTCTCTCTCTCTCAATAGTTAATATGAATTTTGAGTTTATAATTATTTTGTTTTTGTTGTTGTTGTTGTTTTTTGCCCGAGGGCTGGATGAAAAAAAGTATATTGTACTTATTCCTTTACCCTCGTTAATAAAAAATTCGTTCGTTCATTCTTCTCTTCTTTTTTTCTCCTCTTTTTTTCTTTCTTTTTTGCACACCGTTCTTCTTTCTGCTAGTAAAGTCTCTTCTGTTTTTTTCCCGACTCACTCCTCTTCTTTCTGCAAACGGCTCTTCTTTCTACTCAGCGCTCTTGTATTTGCACAGATCTCTTTTTCTTTTCTTTTCTTCTAAGGCTTTCCAAGCTTCTCACCGCTCCTCCTTCTGCTGATGGCTCCATGGCTATTACACTAACCGCTCGTTTTTGCCGCCTGCTGTTTCTGCTGACCACTCTGTCCCAACTGACCCCCCGATAACCGATCCGCAGTGGGGCGCTGGGAACGGAGAAAATCAGGTCCTCTTTGTTGACAATCCCCAGAGCCGACAAACGTTCTACTTTTTAAGCCTGGAGTAGGTCATAATATAGCCACGCATGCTTAGCCTACCGCCAGGAATTTCTTCCTTGTCCTGATTTCGAACCTCCAGGCACATTCACCATAATTTGTTTCTCCAAATCCTCCCTCTGCTTAAATGCGCTAGTTTTGGCTGACGCAATTTCCCGTGTGGACCCTGTGAATAAAATAGGTCATCCTGCTCACAGTCAGTCGACAAGCGATGTAAGCAGGTTCTCGTGGTGCGTGCCTATGAAATATGGATCGATTCCCAAATATGTTATTGTGCGTCGATAGGCGGATGACTTTTTTTCTAAACGTTGTAACAGTGAATTAGACAAACTGGTGATTTAGTGACTTGCGTTGTGAACTGGTGTAAAGGAGTTTCGAATGTGTGATTCGCCCAGATGTGACACTTTGTGGTTGACGGGACGGTTAAATCCGAGAACTAGCTCACCCAGTGACCGTTCCTTGTACTTTTTTTTTTTTTCTTTCGTTTTTTCCCTTCTTCCTTCTTCTTCTTCTTCATTATGTCTGTCTGTCTTCTTCTTCTTCTTCTTCTTCTCCCCCCCCCCCCCCCCCCTTCCCATTTTCAACTGACCGTTCTTTTTACTGGCCACTTTCCTATCAGCAGACTCCCCCCAGGATCAGTATTGACTTAATACCATTCTGTCGTAGCGAGCCGCCCAGTCTGTGACAAATCACTGTGTAGCCACCACTCTCAGCTGCGCCGTGATAGTGAACCAGCGGCGGCCTTGCAATACATGCTGCTGGCTGTATACTGGGGAAGGGGGTTGAAGGAGGTTTCTTTAAATTATATCAGTGTCTCAGGAAGAAACTAGATCTTCCAGTGTCTTCGTTGCATCTAGTGATGTGGACGGAATGCAATTTAGAAAGCAGACTGCTTATTTTCCACACAACAGCTGCGGATGAGAAACACAAAACACGTTTTTACGCAAAAGGCGACCAAGCAAAATGCGCCGGCGAAATGATTTTTTTCCGCGACGCGCGTCGCAAAAACGTCACTGCACATGCAAACACGTGTCAATCAGTGCGTAGAAAACATTTTCCTGCGTCTTTAAAACGAAGGAAGTCAAATTACATCACGGTTTTATTTTGTTGCTAATAGATAGACAGACAGGCATATTGAGGCCGGTTTTGTTCCTTGTGGGTTTTCTTTTTTATTTAATTCCAGCGTTCGCCTCTTTGATGCTTTCCGTAGGTCTTTTTTTAGTTTTTAGTTGTTGTTTTTTGTTTTTTTGGGGGGGGTTGTTTGCTTGTTTGTTTTTCTCTTTTTTCCGGCTTTCGCCTCTTTGATGCTTTCCGTAAGTCTTTTTTCTTTTCTTTTTTCTTTTCTTTTTTTCTCTTTTTTTTTCCGGCTTTCTCCTCTTTGAGGCTTCCGACGAAAAGAAATTCTCCAGCTTCCGCCTCTTATATATTTATCTTATTTTATTTTATTTGCACTCGACTTTTTTATTGATTTATTTTATTCATTTATTGTTATATCATTTCCTGAATGGATGCGTAGCGAAAGGAAGAAATGGGTCCACGCAATGTATGTCGCAAAACTGGTTCTGTTCATTGCCTCTGCCCGCGACTTGACCAACTGTGGTGAACTCCCTGATTCAAGTGGTTCCCAAGCTAAGCTGCAAATTGGCCTGAAAATGTGCTAATAATTATTACCATTTGCATACTTCGTCTGGTTGTTCTAGCAATAGTTATGCAGCATGAGTATGCGTTCTTTTTGCTTTGACTTTGAGCTTCTCTGAGTGCAGCCATGTTTGCTTCTTCTTCTTTCTTCTTCTTCTTCTTCTTCTTCTTCTTCTTCTTCTTCTTCTTCTTCTTCTTCTTCTTCTTCTTCTTCCTTCTTCTTCTTCTTCTTCTTCTTCTTCTTCAATTTTGCTTTACGTCCACTGAGACCGTAAGGACTAATAGGGACGGGGAGCCCAGGACGTCCACCTCGGCTTTCACGTACATCCTGAGCTCTGTAACTTCAGTGTTGCTTTACGTCCACTGAGACCGTAAGGACTAATAGGGACGGGGAGCCCAGGACGTCCACCTCGGCTTTCACACAGTTCCTGAGCTCTGTAACTTCAGTGTTGCTTAACGTCCACTGACACCGTAAGGACAAATAGGGACGGGGAGCCCAGGACGGCCACCTCGACTTTCACACAGCTCCTGAGCTCTGTAACTTCAGTGTTGCTTAACGTCCACTGAGACCGTAAGGACTAATAGGGACGGGGAGCCCAGGACGGCCACCTCGACTTTCACACAGCTCCTGAGCTCACTGCTATGTTGGCCCGCTGTTCAACAGCAAAGAGCAGAAGGAGGTAGGCCCTTGACATAGTAGACACTTGTGCCACTCATGCCGGCTTTGTTCATGACGTCAAAGATACAGTCCAGACGCAAAACGGTAGCGCTCACAGCCGTGTTTTCACGACTTTCAAACATGGGTGTTTGACAAACTACACTATAAATCGATTGAAAAACCTGCAATGCGTCTTAATTTGTTTAATTCCTTTCCTGTCGATAAGACCCATGATGTTTCTTTGCTTTGGGTCCACTATAACAGTGGCTGGCCTGGAACTAACTGATTAACAGTGGCCGGGATTGAACTAACTGATTAAGAGTGGTGGGTACTGAACTGATTAAGAGTGGCCGGTACTGAACTAACTGATTAAGAGTGGCCGATATGGAACTGACTGATTAAGCGTGACCGGAACAGAACTGACTGACTAACAGTGGCTGGTATTGAACTAACTGATTAAGAGTGGTCTGTACTGAACTAACAGATTACAAGTGGTCGGAACTGCTCTACCTGATTAAGAATGGTCGGTATTGAACTAACTGATTAACAGTGGCTGGTATTGAACTTACAGATTAAGAGTGGCCGGTACTGAACTGATTAAGAGTGGTCGGTACTGAACTAACTGATTAACAGTAGCCGGTGTTGAACTAACAGATTAAGAGTGGCCGATACTGAACTAAGAGTGGTCGGTACTGAACTAGCCACTGTTTACTAACTACTAACAGGGGCCGCTGTTGAACTAACTGATTAAGAGTGGTCGGTGGTGAACTGATTAAGAGTGGTCGGTACTGAACTAACTGATTAACAGTAGCCGGTATGGTGCTAAGTAAGAGTTGACGGCATTAAACTATCCGACTGCCTTGCCGTTTAAAATGAGACCTTACAGCGGTATAGAACTAGCTGGTCAAGACCGCTGCTCACCGTCTAGATCTTGCCGTTTGGAAGTGAGACCTTACGGCGGTATAGAACTAGCTGGTCAAGACTGCTGCTCACCGTCTAGATCTTGCCGTTTGGAAGTGAGACCTTACGGCGGTATAGAACTAACTGGTTAAATTGCTGCTCACCGTCTAGATCTTGCCGTTTGGAAGTGAGACCTTACGGCGGTATAGAACTAACTGGTTAAGACTGCTGCTCACTGCTGCTCACCGTCTAGATTTTGCCGTTTGGAAGTGAGACCTTACGGCGCGTACAGAACTAACTGGTTGAGACTTTGCACTGTCTCGACCTTGCGGTTTGGAGTGAGACCTTGGCAGTTCGCCAGCTTGTACTGATGTCGGAGGGCGGTGGCTGTGACCGTTAGGTGCGGAAGCAATCTCGGTGCCCGCCTGGGACAAACACTGTGATTAGTTTTCCCTGCAACACGGCCTGCGTCTGCTAGCGGCACCTCTCACCCTCCGCCGCCGCTCTGGGGAGCTGTCGCTGGAATGTGGGTGGAAAACAACCACCGAGCCTTTTCGGAATCTAGCCTAACACCTGAAAACAAGCCGGCTGACGACCTAGCGCATAAACTTAGCATTGCCACTGCCACCAAAAATACCGATTATTATTAAATTTGAACGACGCTCGGACAGAAAGGTTCTATTGTAAAACCAAAAGAGAACTTGACCGAGGCAGCGGGACCCA
>JABMCL010003107.1:1342500-1345000 GCA_018857735.1 Alviniconcha marisindica | reverse complement strand
GACTGGGCGAAAACGGCATCCCTCTTATAGGGGCCAGTTCTACAGACTACCATACTTTTCGGCAAGCAACCGACGTCGACTTGAGTGAGCTCATTGTGAGTTTTATTGCCTGGTACACGCGATGTAAAAGTTCCAGAATGCCAACTTTGTTGTCGTCACAGTCCAAACCGCGTGTGCTCAGGCCCCGAAAATAGAATCTTAAGAGGGCCACTTGCGGTTTGCGGGATTGTTGTGCCGGCAGAATGGGAGAGAATTATCATTATGTACCTGTCCCGTACGCACGATAAAGATTTGGTTTTGACGCCACTGGCTTTTAGAAGCACGTGAAGCTTTATCGCTCTGGCTGCGGTGCTGGAGTGGGTCTCCAGTCGCTATTTTTATTGAAACTATGTTCGTGCTGTTTCCTTTGACTGGAAGTCATTAAAGACCCACTTTAATTTAATGGAAGAGAGTGCTGCGGTGAGCCGAGACCTCTTCCCCGCAATAACGGATCAGTGGTCGTCGACTGTACAGACTAGAAACGCAGATTGAACCATGAAAATAATCAGCAAGAGGTTGCTGCTTCAGGGACAGCTTCGCGTGGTTGTCCGTTTTGGAGATGGTGGATCAGTGGTCGCTTACTGCAGATCGGGCAGATTACGACTACAGTAGTACAGAGTTCACCTTGAAAATCAGCACGAATTTGCTGCTTGGCGAATAGCTTCGTATAGTTGTCCTTTTCGATGGAGGATCAGTCGCCGTCTACTACAGACAGATTAAGACTGCAGATTTCACTTTGGAATCAGAAAGGTTTTACTGCTTCAGGGATAGCTCTGCATAACTGTCCGTCTTCGCGGCGATGGATCAGTGGTCGCTTGCTACAGAGTTTACGACAACGAACTTAACCGTAGAAATCAGCAAACGTTTTGTACCTGACATCTAGCTTTGTATAGATGTGCGTCTGTTCGATGGCGGATCTGTTCTCGTTTACCACACAGAGATTGCGACTACAGCTATAGCCGTCATTATCAGTAGAAGTTGACTGATTACAGGGCAGCTTCGTACAGTTTTTCAACTATCTTCTGTGTCGCCATGGTCCTTCTCCCAATGCATACCGTGAGGTTTGTTTGAGCAGCTGATGTCCCATGCTGTTAGTTCTGGTCCGACAGAAAAAGGATAATTAGATAATTGATATTTAACGCCAAGGCAACCGCGAAGGTCATACATATCAGTAAGTAAGTAAGTAAGTAAGTTGATGTTTTACGCCCAGTCAAACCATTACGGTTATATCAAGGCGAGATACATATCAGGGCAAAATACAATTCATCAGATGATAGATACAAGTCTCATTCACCGCACACGGTACATTACCGAATTTGCGTTGGAAGAAGATTGGGTGAAAGTGCAGTCAATGAACTGAGAAGGCCGAGGGTAGAAAGACTGAATTCCTGGAAGTAAGCAAAGCATGCAAACTTCATACACTCTTAACTACTGCAGGCTTAAAGCAAGAACCTTTGATAGCTCCAGATTCTTAGTAAAGGCGTGATAAATATCTCGAATAAATCTCCTGGGTCAAAAACATTACCGAAAAAGGATGCAAAGAAATCCCAGAAAGGTATGCCGGGACCGGAACGAATGCCGTCTTTGTTTTCACTCCAAGATGAAGTAAGTCACCAAAGGGTGTAAGGAGGCTATTCTCATACCCTCCCCCCCCCCCCCCCCCACCCCTCCACCCCCCCCCCCCCCCCCCCCCCCCCCCCGCCCCCCAGTTTTCGTTTCATTGTGCCAGACCCTCGGCGGTACCATCACTGCTTTACTACCGAGGCCTTGTCCATGTTTCCAAGTTTTGGTCCGCGTCAAAGACCTCGGCATAGGTGACATGAACTGTCATCCCATGGATATCCAGCCACTAGAGGACTACTGTGGGCAAAAAAAGTGGTAAATCTTTGTAAAAGAGAGCATTCTCTTCTGGTGGTCATTAGTGTTGTTGTTGTTGTTGTTGTTGTTGTTGTTGTTGTTGTTGTTGTTGTTGTTACACACTGTGAACCGCGTAGGTTAAATCGAGAGTAAGGAATAAAGAAAAGAGTACTGTGAAATTAATGAGGGTTAATCGGGAAGAACAGAAATACTGATACTAAATACCAAGTTAATTTTAAAAAGGAAGAAGACTGTGTGAGGGGGAAGTCTTCGTCAGTAACAAACAAGTCTGACAGCGAGGATGCTACGACTGAGACGAAAGTCAAGTGGGCACCGCGGAAGAAACCACTGAGGAAGGTTCATGTGCGCTAACAGCAGTATAGCAATTCAAACATTGGAATGTCATGTCCATACCTGTTGACCCAGCGTTCGTATTTTGGCATAATATTATTTTTGATATTTCTGATACTGCTAAGAGTCAATCTGATATTTCATTATAAAGATATGGCAGTTGATTAATATGGCGATCGTAGCACACTTCGATTAGGTTCTCCCTGCCTCTGTGCGTGCGTGCTTCGGGCTCTGTGTTTAACATTCTCTCTCT
>JABMCL010003107.1:1307500-1340000 GCA_018857735.1 Alviniconcha marisindica | reverse complement strand
CACACACACACACACACACACACACACACACACACACACACACACACACACACACACACACACATACACACACACACACACATACCACCGTTATATCTTCAACAACAAAACACGCATACGCGCATGAAAACTTTGCGACACCTTCACGAGAAGGAAATGAGTGCTTTTATTTTATATCAGAGTTACACCGTTGCTGGAATCCGAACCTTAATGTACACCAGATAATGTTTGATGGATTAACAAAATCCAAAAAGAACGCTGGGATTTAAACAGTGCGCTTATTTTGACGTATTATTGAATCGCTGACAGTGTCACTCTTTATCACTAAAACACTATAATTTAGAAAGAGTGAGGGGGAGGGGGAGAGAGCCAGCTGATTATTTAACGCAGTCAAACGTGTAGGTAAACATCACCTAGTTCAGTGTGAAACACAAGACATAAGAAGTTTATTCGTCTGTATCACAGTAAGAGGAACTTGCTTTTTGACTGCATGGTATAAAACCATTTAATCGACTGCATACAAGTCAACCAATCCAACAAACAAACATCCCTTGATACAAAAACAAAAAAGTCAATATCCAGCATCAAACACAAATAAGTCCAAAAATAGCAGAGAAAGCAGAAACGGTGGGAATATTGGGTTAATGTGGAAGGGGCGGGATGTAAAATCGATGGTGAGTGTAAAAAAAAGAGAAAAAAAAGGGGGGGGAGGGGGGGCAGGAAAAAATCCCAGTAGACGAAGGACTGATAACAACGTGATCGACATTTCGCTCCAATTACCACCAAGTAATAACGTAACTGCGGTGAGTCTGCGCTGGCTGGATTGGGTGGGGTGGGTGTGGGGGTGGGGGGTCAGGGGGTGGGGGACAAACGTTGATCAGATTGTGGTGCAGCTGGGGGAGAGTTACCTTACCATCTGACAGCGCCGTCACCACGCACCGCCCCTGTAAGTATTTCGTGACTGAGGATTTATTCCGGCTCATCGGTGCACGAGCCGTAAGGAAAAGCACGTGTGAAGGTCCTGTTTAATCAGGAAAAGCTTCTATGTCCTTCTGTACCTTTGGCTTCTGTGTCCTTATGGACCTTTGGCTCCTGTGTCCTTTAGGACTTTGGCTTCTATGTCCTTTAGATCTTTGGCTTCTGTGTCGCAGTTGACTTATATGTCCTGATGGACCTTTGGCCTCTATGTCCTTGTGTGTCCTTTTCAAATTTCGGATTATGTGCCCTTAAGATCTTTGACTTGAACTATGCCCTGCTGGACCTTTGGCTTCTATGTGCTTAAGTGTCCATTTGGACTTTTGGCTTTTATGTCCATAGGATATTTGGCTCTTTTTTCTTCTTCTTTTTCTTTTTTTCCCTTCTATATCCTGCCAGACCTTTTGCCAGTATGTCCTGTTGGACATTTGGCTTCTATATCTTAATAGACCTTTGGCTTCTATATCCTGATAATTATACCTTTTGCTTCAGTATCTTAATGGGCCCTTGGCATATGTATTATAATGGGTCTATGGCTTCGATATCTGAATGGGCCTTGGCTTTATGTCCTAATGAGCCTTTGGCTTTTATATCATAATTGACCTTTGGCTTCTATTTCCTAATGGATCTTTGACTTTTATATTCTTATGGACCTTCGGTTTCTATGTCCTAATGGACTTTATGCTTCTGTTCTAATGGACAGTTGGTTTTGTATGTCCTCATCGGCCTTTGGTTTCTATGTTCTGCATTACCTTTGGCTTCTGTGGGCTGCTAATGGTTTGGTCTTTGTTATGTTACGCTTGACTTTGAGCGCTGAGACTGTACTGAGTTTTGCGTTTGTTTTTCTTTGGGATATTTGATTAGTTCGCTTGTAGACCAAAGACGGACTGTAGTTCTATCACTGAACGTTGATTGTTTGTGTGGCTGTGCTTTGGCGAGGGCGTGTAACGTTCCACTGCTGTGAGAAATCCACAAACTGATCGTATAGTTTTCGCTAGATTAGGAATAAATATTTCCGTACAGCCACGTCTCCTCGAGGATAAGTAGTCGTGAAGATATTAAACACTATAATGATTCACAGTGTGTGTGTGTGTGTGTGTGTGTGTGTGTGTGTGTGTGTGTGTGTGTGTGTGTGTGTGTGTGTGTGTGTGTCTGTCTGTCTGTCTGTCTGTCTGTCTGGCTGTCTTCCAGTCTGTTTGCACTTTACGTTCTTAAATGTGTGGCCTTGTCAGAATAGTCCCAGAAAGCAATCAGCAATGCCAACTCCGTGAATTTGCTTCTCTGTGCTGCAGGCGGTTAGCGCTACATGTCTGTGCATTCCCGGTTCTGACGTAGTTTTTCCCCCATCGTCTTTATCAGGCCTCCTCGCGTGCTTCTGTCCCTAAAAACAGCCCAGAAACGGAGCGTTTCTTGAACCTGAGTCTCTCGACCACCAGGAGAAGAAGCGAGACTTTTGATGTAGTGTCGGTCTCATCCGGAGCTAAGCTGGGTCGGCACGAACGCCGGCGAAGGGAAAGGAACCGAGGTGTCGGGGCACGCAACTCTCTCAGACATCGGTCTGGTGGCGCGTGATGCCTCAATTTATTAACCGAGGAATCCGGCGGAAAAACTAGTTACGGTGCGGAGTTGGGGGGGCAAACAGAGGTGTTAGCATGATACGCAGCTCGTCGGGCTGGTGATGGAGGTCAATTAGGCCTTAGGTGGAAACAGGTTGTGGGGCTTTTTCCTCCTGGCAGCACCTCACCGCGCTCATTTCGCCCTGACCTGCACGTGACTTCCGCTGCATGGGACTGGGGGGGAAATGGGACTTTCCTCTTTCTGCCTTCACGGGTCATTCTACTCCATTTTTTTTTTCTCCGAACGAAGCCTCTTCCCTGGGCGAAACGCATCTTCTTGCTGGCGATCAGAAACAAAATTTGACCTTTCGTTGTTCACTTCTTTTGCTAGTATCTCCCCTGGTAGATATACGCTGTTGTTTTCAGGGGCTTACAAAGAACTGAATCGGAACCGGAAAGGGCCTTATGCCCCCAAGAAGCTTCTCTCGAAAGATAATAGCTTTGTCTCTGCCTCTGCCTCTGTCTGTCTGTCTGTCTGTCTGTCTCTGTTTTTTGGTTTTAGTTCTTTTACTACCACTGCTCTGTGCATGTTTTGGTGGGTGGAGTTTGTTTTGTGTTTTTTTAATTTAAAAAAATAAATATTACTATTTTTTATTCCTGCTTTGTTGCCTTTGTTGTCTGGATCCATAAATATTGTGTGTGCTATTAGGAAACAGTAGTAGCTGGCTGCTTGCATCTTCAAACGACGCGATATATACTAGGCTACATTAATCTTGACTTGATGTGCTTTAATTTATCAGGAATAGCAAACCATAGGCTACTTCCTTTTTAATGGACATGTTTATTTTACAAGTAACAGCACTATGCTTTCCTTTCACCCTTATGGGAAGTTCTTCAGTTTATTAGAACACTCAAGGCCACTCTGATGATAATAATAATAATAATAACGCCGTTATAGCGCTGTACTCCTTAAATTACTATTATTATTATTATTATTATTATTGATCGCTTTTTATATAGCGCTATTCTCCGCTCTCGAGCAGACTCACTGCGCTCGCATGTGATTCTACATGAGTGACTAGCTTTTTATAGCGCGTTTTTTAAATATCCACCGAAGCGGTGTACTTACAGCGCTGCCATCTCGGCGCGTTCTGTGTACACCATACAACCATGCACCATGTCACTTACGAGCTCAAAAGCGCTGCACAATATCACAAATACAAAGACAATTTCAAAAACTCAACACCATGAACAACCACTGCGCATGCATGCAACAACGCTGGTAATGAAAGGGCCGTGCGCCAAAGCTTTTCAGGTTGACGCGTGGAACAGTCAGAAGTTTATGAGAGGACGAGCGAAGAGATCTAGAGGGTGAGTACGAGGGACAGACAGACAGCAGGACAGGTAAGGTGGCAGTGTGCCATTAAAGTACCGGAGTGAAAGAGTTACGAGAAACAGCGTTCTGTTACAGAAAGCCGCTGGAGTTTCTACAGCAGAGGCGTGGCACGGTCATGACTTTCATCTCGACATGACAGGCTAGCGTCTAAAGAAGGGGGGCAATATTACGTGGAGAGAGCCTTGTGGCTTCTGTGAACGTTAATCCATCATGTTTACTTACTGGAAATTATGTAACATTGCTGTTAGACCACGTGAAGCAAACGTCTGCTGCGTACCTGTGCGTCTTGTCCTACTTGCCGGCACAAGGTTCTTGCTTTTTATTTCTATCGGAACAGAAAAAAACCCGGAGGTAATAATTTGCTGAAGTGCCATTCCATTTTGATTGCTTTGAGTTTTGCTGCTTTCGTGTACGTTTCTGCTGTTATTTTTTTCCTCTTTTCTTTCTCTCCTTTTTTTCTTTTCTTTTTCTTTCTTTTTCTTTCTTTCTTCTTCTTCGTCTCTCTGTTGTTGTTTTCTCTCCGTCTCTCTGTTGTTGTTACCCCCCCCCCCCCCTTTCTCCCTCCGCTTTGATATGACCTGCAGGGTTTACTGGGCGTTAAAAACAAGTCTCTCTGTCTCTGTCTGTCTGTCTGTCTGTCTGTCTGTCTCTGTCTCTGTCTGTCTGTCTGTCTGTCTCTCTCTCTCTCTCTCTCTCTCTCTCTCTCTCTCTCTCTCTCTCTCTCTCTCTCTCCCCCCCCCCCCCCCCTCTCTCTATCCTTGTTTCTCTTTCTCCCTTCCGCTCTCCCTCTCCTCTCACTATCCATTTCGTTTCTCCCCCCCCCACCCCCACCCCCACCCCCACCCCCCTTTTTTTCTCTTTTTTTTTTTTTTTTTTTTTGAAGGGTTGGGGTGGGGGGGGGGGGGGGAGGGTCGCCAATAGGGGTATGTAGGCTACGCACATTTCGTCTCGTTGCAGAGCTCCTAACAGGCTGCCGTTCATCATTCTCTGTCACGAAACTGCTCCCATGCAATGTTCTCCAACTTCACTTTCATCTTGAACTTTAACTAGCTTGGACCCTCCCGCTGCGGCTGGACTGAAGCAGTCAGTGCTGCTGCCCTTCTCGTCGCTCGCTCCTGCCCGTCCATTGGCGGCGCATCGGAGAGCGAGGGAAGGGCGAATCTTACTTGTACACAAGGCTAAAGTATACACGTTGACTTTGCTTCTCCCTCCCTGCTTCCACGGTTGTGATGTGCATCGACTTAGGACTCCATTTTCTGTTGTGGAAAGGGGAAAAATTCACTGCGAAGAAAAGAGGAAAACCTGCAAAAGAAAAGGAAAACAAACAAACAAACATTAAGGCAAGAGTACGCAACAAATACCAGTAATTGCAAGTGAAATGCCAGCGCTGAACTTGTTTCTTTCTCTAATTTCATTTCTGCGTAAGTAAACGACGCTTCTTAACCTTTGACAGTTGGGATGTCGCAGCCGAAAAACAGGGGAAACAGAAACAAGAAGAAGAAGAAGAAAACAAAACAAACAAAAAAACACAGTTTGCGTGAATCTGATAGGCGTGATCAGCTCTGCTGGGGCTTGTGTCTGGTTGTGTTCAGCAGCGCGTGGAGGAAAGACTTGTGACATACGCGATTATAGCTGTGCAAAATCCCGGCCTTTCCAAATTGCCCGGTGGTCCGTGCAAAGCTGGCTTGTATAACGCAAACTACGCACTCACCGGATAACCGCTGACAAGTTTTATCAGAGCTGACACGAAGAGCACGCGCTGCGCCGACCACCTCCACACCCCCCCCCCCCCCCCCCCCCCCCCCCCCCCCCCAACCAGCCCCCTTCCCTCCCCCCCACCACCCCGTACAGGCCCACCCTCCACTCCCCAGTTTTACATTGCAGTTATCGGTTTCTGGTTTTCATCTCTCTGCCTCTCTGTCTCTGTCTCTCTGTCTGTCTGTCTCTCGCGCTCTCTCAGTCTCTGTCTGTCTGTCTCTATCTCTGTCTGTCTGTCTGTCCTGTCTCTGTCTGTCTGTCTGTCTGTCTGTCTGTCTGTCTGTCTGTCTCTCTCTCTCTCTCTCTCTCTCTCTCTCTCTCTCTCTCTCTCTCTCTCTCTCTCTCTCTCTCTCTCTCTCCGCACGCGCGCGCTATATATGAAAATATATTTACAACGTTGAAATGGAATATCAGATTATTGTCAAAACAAGTCAAATCAACAAAACAGAACAAAAAGCTTTTTTTTTAATGGGGGGGGGGGGGTAGGCGGGGGGGGGGGGGGGGCTTAAATGGTAAATATCTCACTAACAGAATGATCTGGTGCATACTGATACACTGGCGAGAGAGAGCGCTATAGAAGGTTTAAAACATGCAGTTTTTAGGTTGTCGATAAGACACATTTAAGCAAGCTTATGTACATTTACAAACGGCCAGACTGGTACGGAAGATCGTGAACTATAGCAAAAATATTCTTACTGGCTTCTAAGTGTACTTGGTCGCTTCCAAACAGAAGCGTATCGATGTTTCTTTCGTTCGCATCTATTTTATTGATGGTTTGATTTCTCGTGTTATTGTACAGGGGGCAGTGCAGGGTCTTTCGGCTGCATATCCGCTTGAACACACGGGGTCATGGACACAGTGGTGTAATTTAAGTTGCTGATAGCAAGTCGGAGTCTGCGATGATTAACTTGTTTCTTTCTAGAGCCAGACTAATAAATACATTGGAACAAAGAATTGAGAAAATGTTTGTTTTTCGTTGTTTTTGTTGTTTTTAGAAGGCTAATTGAAGGATTTACTTGCATGGCTTCAGGTAATGTATTCCACACTCGAGTAGTTGATGGAATGAATGAATTTTGCGTATAATTGAGTTTTGTGAGCGGGAATGACTCGTTAGTATGTTGTTGTTTTTTCTCCTTTTTTTCTGTGATACGGATTTGTTGTGGAAATTTGAGGTGGTGCTAAATCAGACAGGTATCCGGGGCACTGGAAATTAAACCTTTTGTGAAACGTAAGCAGTTTGTGGCATTTCCGTCTTTCTTTTAATGTGCAAAATCCAGATTCTTTATACAGCTTTCCGTGGCTTGTTCCTCTAACAGTCCCTAAGGTAATTCTTATAACTTCCAACTGCAGCTTTTTCGACTGCATTCCAACGGTTAAATGTAGAAAGTTTTCACATGCTTGGCAGAAACAGAATATGCTCGTCTGCACCAGCTGTGTGCCTGCTGTCTCTCAATTGGGACTGGATGAGGTTATCGATTTGTGTCTGTGCTTATTACGGTCGGGTCCTGTAAGTTAGGAAATGGGCATTTGGCTTTAAACGTTCCCAGGGTGGCGTGTAATCAACATGCCAAATAATATGAGCTTTCGGCGAGTTCAGTAGTTTCCTCGTGCACCGCCGTCAAAGAAACGAAGTATCTGTGGTGTTGCTGCCGGAGCCGGAATGAGACTCGCACGGCCGCGGTGCAGTTCACATAACTCTTGAAGTCGGAATGAAAGGAAGGAACGGAAGTTAAAGAAAGCCGTAATTTGACAAGAACCCAGCTACCTTTTTGTTTGTTGTTTGGTTCTTGTTTTGGTCTCGGGCCGGTTAAAAAGCAGCGTCTTGTTCTGGGGTTGTATCCCTGACTGCTGCAGGTGACCGGTTTAGAAGTCTACGCGTAGCTTGATTTGTTTGTTGTGCGCTTCGAGGGAGCACACCGAGAGCGTTTCAGCCCCACAAGCGTCGGCACCTGCTTCTGTAAAACTGACACTGAACAGATTAGATGCCAGTCACAATATTTCGCTTCTCTGTCTCTATCCTCCTCTGGTCCCTCTGTCTCTGTCTCTGTCTGTCTGTCTGTCTGTCTGTCTGTCTGTCTGTCTGTCTGTCTGTCTGTCTGTCTGTCTGTCTCTCTCTCTCTCTCTCTCTCTCTCTCTCTCTCTCTCTCTCTCTCTCTCTCTCTCTCTCTCTCTCTCTCTCTCTCCTCTCTCTCTCTCTCTGTGAATAAAACACCATGTTACTCACTTACTTTCTCTTTCAGAAGAAAGCCGAAACGTAAACAAACAACTTCTGAAAGCATGTACACTTTCTCAGAAGGAAGCCAACGCGGTAAGCAAACAACTTTTGAAAGCATGCACACACGCGCGCGCGACACGCACACAGACTCGTGCGCGCGTGTACCCGTACCAGTGTTAAAGCGGATCAGCGCGAGTCGAGTGTGGTTTTCCTGCTAGTGATCCCAACAATCCAAATGGCCCAGGAACCGGTGAATCGGATGAGCGTGTGCACATGAAAGTGTCTACTCGCATAATCTCAACTCGCAAAACTCTTTGATCCTGGCGGTTGAAAAACATTTGTCAGCTTTGGGTTCTCAGCAGAGGGAACCTTAACTCTGCCTCCTCAGTACCCCACTGCGGATGAGGGAGAGAGAGACTGAGAGAGAAAGGGCGGGGGAGAGAGAGAGGAAGAGAGAGAGAGACAGACAGACAGACAGACAGAGCAGAGAGAGAGAGAGAGAGAGAGAGAGAGAGAGAGAGAGGAGAAACGAACGAAACACGGTTAATCTGTTCTTCCACTTTAATATATATAAGACCAAAGAGTCGAGAGAGAGAGAGAGAGAGAGAGAGGAGAGAGAGAGAGAGAGAGAAGAGACACGGAATCTGTTCTTCCACTTTAATATATATATAAGACCAAAGAGTCGAGAGAGAGAGAGAGAGAGAGAGAGAGAGAGAGAGAGAGAGAGAGAGAGAGAGAGAACGAAACACGGTTAATCTGTTCTTCCACTTTAATATATATAAGACCAAAGAGTCAAGAGAGAGAGAGAGAAAAAAATGGAACACATACGGCCAGTCTGTTGTTCCACTTCGGTACATCAAGTCACTCAAAATCAAGGAACCAAAATTTGTAATTGACCAAATTTCGATTGTCCTGTATTCTTTGCCTAGGATGGACGGTTTAGCTAGATATGTTTATTATGGTAGGTAACTGCAACAACAGCTGTACTTTTGGATAGTTCTCATAAAGTGTTTCTTCTTACGCAAAATAATAATTAAACACAGACAGACACACCGAGACAAAAAGGAGTCAAAGAGAGAGGCGGGTTGGGGGGCTCGGGCAAAAGAGAAATAATTTGCTTTTTTCCGCTCAATCAACCACTTCCTTTATGGCAGGGAGAAACAAGCCATAAAACTAAGATAGCAATTATCGTTTACAGTTCATTAAACGTTCCACACAAGTAAAACACACATACATAGAAATTGTACATGCGTTCTGTGGAGGTAGTCGCTTCGATATTGCCCTTGTGCACATAAAGCTAGGAGACGCCCTCGCGCACTTAAAGCTAGGAGACGCCCTCGCGAACATAATGCTAGGAGACGCTCTCGTGCACATAAAGCTAGGAGACGCCCTTGTATACATAAAACTAGAAGACGCCCTCCTACACATAAAGCTAGGAGACTCCCTCGTGCACATAAAGCTAGGAGATGCCCTTGTATACATAAAACTAGGAGACGCCCTCCTACACATAAAGCTAGGAGACGCCCTCGTGCACATAAAGCTAGGAGATGCCCTTGTATACATAAAACTAGGAGATGCCCTCGTGCACATGAAGCTAGGAGACGCCCTCGTGCACATAAAGCTAGGAGACGCCCTTGTATACATAAAACTAGGAGACGCCCTCCTACACATAAAGCTAGGAGACGCCCTCGTGCACATAAAACTAGGATATGCCCTCGTGAACATTAAGCTAGGAGACGCCCTTGTATACATAAAGCTAGGAGATGCCCTCGTGCACATAAAGCTAGGAGACGCCCTCGTACACTTAAAGCTAGGAGACGCCCTCGTACACATAAAGCTAGGAGACGCCCTTGTATACATAAAACTAGGAGACGCCCTCCTACACATAAAGCTAGGAGACGCCCTTGTATACATAAAACTAGGAGACGCCCTCCTACACATAAAGCTAGGAGACGCCCTCGTGCACATAAAGCTAGGATGTGCCTTCGTGCACATTAAGCTAGGAGATGCCCTCGTGCACATGAAGCTAGGAGACGCCCTCGTATACATAAAGCTAGGAGACGCCCTCGTGCACATGAAGCTAGGAGATGCCCTCGTGCACATAAAGCTAGGAGTCGCCCTAGTGCACACAAAGCTAGGAGACGCCCTCGTATACATAAAGCTAGGAGACGCCCTCCTACACATAAAGCTAGGAGTCGCCCTAGTGCTCACAAAACTAGGAGACGCCCTTGTACACATAAAACCTGGAGACGCCCTCGTGCACATAAAGCTAGGATGTGCCCTCGTGCACATTAAGCTAGGAGGTGCCCTCGTGCACATGAAGCTAGGAGATGCCCTCGTGCACATAAAGCTAGGAGTCGCCCTTAGTGCACACAAAGCTAGGAGACGCCCTCGTGTACATAAAGCTAGGAGACGCCCTAGTGCTCACAAAACCTGGAGACGCCCTGGTGCACATAAAGCTCGGAGTCGCTGGTGTCAATTACGTATGTGCAATAGAACGAAATTACCATGCCCTCGATTTGGCCCATGTCTCCATTGTGATTTGTAAGCAGTTTCGGTGATAATGTTGCCGGTCTCTTGCTAAATGCTTGCTGAGTGAAATCCCAAGGTTTTATTACAGTTCATGCAAGGTTCGAGGTTTTTGTGATGTTATTTGCATGAAGCTGCGGAATTTCTGCTTCGCGGCGTACAGCAAAAGATGTAAAACAGGTAACAGACCCGCTTCACAGAGAGAGAGAGAGAGAGAGTGCACCAAACAGAGCCACTCGCAAACATCCAACGAGCGTAAACTTCAGAAACGGGGAGGTTGGGGAGGTGAGTTTGCTTGCGCTGATGAGCTGGTATGACAAGAGAATATTTGACCTGTAAATCAGCGGTTGCTCTTTCTTTCTTTCTTTCTTTGTCGCGAAGCATGCTCGAAGAGAGACAGTTCCAGAAGCAGCGGGCACTATCTGGTCTTCAGTAAGCTGACTGCATTGAACACGTCCCCGCTTTGTCGATACCTCTTTGCTGGAGGGATATATAGCCTATCTGTGATTTGACACGCATCTGTCATCTCATCAGATCTGAGGCCGGTTGCTCTCCGTCATCTATATGCTAACTGCCATGACCATCTTAGCGGATTTTGTTCGTGCAGTTGCCAGTTTCTGTGCTTCCCCCCACCCTCCCCCGCCTTTTGTTTTGCTACTTCAAATCTGCATATAATTAATACCCCCCCCCCCCCCCCCCCCCCCGCCCCACCTGTGTGTGTGTGTGTGTGTGTGCGTGCGTGCGTGCGTGCGTGCGTGCGTGCGTGCGTGCGTGCGTGCGTGCGTGCGTGCGTGTGTGTGTGTGTGTGTGTGTGCAATATCCCGCTGTACATTTGTGTATTTGCAGTATATCTACTTGTATCATACATGTGTGCCCAAATCAGACTTTGGTCATGTTTGGTTACTGACAACTTCGGTTTATTTACTGAAATTGCTGTATGTAAATTCTTGCGTGGTTGGCGGTCGTATAGCCTGAACCCTGTTTATACATTTTTCTGCAGCTTTTTGTACGGCGCATTGTGCCCTAGATCTTGCTAGGGATCATGCGCCATAGAAATGTCCATTATTGTTATTGCTACTGCTGCTTTTTGTCCATTGTGTGCGTATGTGCGTATGGGGGTGTGTGGGGGTGGGGGCGGGGGCAGCACACGTCAGTACATGGCCTTCGCAACACACACACACACACACGCACACACACACACACACACACACACACACACACACACACACACACACACACACACACACACAGAGTTGAATATATGTTTTGTGTACACCTCGAAGTGCGATGCTCTGTGGGCGATAGCACCAGAGCGTGCGCCAGTGTACGAGGGCGTGCGCGCGTGTGTGTGCGTATACACGCGCGTGCTCCCTCGTCAGTGCACTGATATACACGCACACATGCACACGTGCGCGCTCGTGCACTGATACAGCCGACCCGCACACACTATAATACAGTCATACACACGCGCGCACTCGCACTCTCCCTGCGCTGGCGCACACCTCAATGCACTTCAACCTCAGTCCCCGCATCGTAACTTGGTGCACTCGAGCCCGCCTATAACGAACGACGTTCAGTACACGCAAACGTTCCACTCAACGAACCACTGGAATCTAAACTATTTTGAAAAAACCACTTTGCATGCAAGGTCAGCCAAGCCATGGGAGACACTCGATCCACTCAGCCGCTCCGCTGTTGTGGGAGAGGGTGGAGTGGTGGAGTTCTCTGCCATACGATACACCTGTCGGTTGCTGCGGCTGCACACAACTCCCGTCCTGCATCGCCACAGGTGCCAATCTGCCGCTGAGCAGAAAGAGTGACAAGCTGATAGAAGATATTGGTGATGAAAGTGGACGTCAGCACGTCTCCAGGTCAGGGTTTCACTTCGGCTGATAAGTTGTCGCGCCGTTTTGGGCGTGCACTGAAGTAGGCCTGACCCCCGAGAGGATTCGTTGTTTCGTCTTCAGAGGTTTTGCTATTATTTTCAGGTAAAAAAAAAATTGTTTACGGCGTTGGCAGTAGGCTGTTGTAGCTACGTGCTACTAGTTGACGTTCGTAAACATTGATTTATTATTCTACTTTTTATTTAATTTATGGTCATGGCTTTTGTTCCTGCTGGTTTCAGTTGCTTTTGTTTGAAGAAACGTCTCAGAAACGCCCGCAACAACGTAGGCTGTTGTAGCTACGTAGTACTAGTTGACGTTCGTAAACATTGATTTATTGTTCTACTTTTTATTTAATTTATGGTCATGGCTTTTGTTCCTGCTGGTTTCAGTTGCTTTTGTTTGAAGAAACGTCTCAGAAACGCCCGCAATCTGATTCTGCTCAGCTGTACTCAGCAAATGGGAGAATCAACAATGGCCGCAAAATCGGCTTTGGTCGAAAATGTCAAATGAAGAATTTGGTGAGGTAATCTAGATCATATTGATCCTGACGACAGACTTAATTAACCAAGGCATACTTGCGTTCCGGAGATCATACCGCTGCTTTCTGAGATACACTTAAAGCAGAATCGTAGGCACACATTTGCTCGTACACATGCCGGACAAATGTCACTATCTGAACTTCTGCCGAATAAGTCTACTGGCTTAGCCAGAAAAATAAAAAGGGGGGGGGGGGGGGATATCTAGGCGAGCATCTCCGATTGATTTTCTGTTCTATGATGTTTACACATCATCCACGGACTGTCGGGTGCGCTGCCGGGCTACAAACATAGTTCCTAATAGCTGTATGCAGTGCGCTCACTTGCATGTTATGTTTGTTTCCAATAGCTGCATGTAGTGCGCTCACTTGCATGTTATGTTTGTTTCCAATAGCTGCATGCAGTGCGCTCACTTACATGTTATGTTTGTTTCTAATAGCTGCCTGCAGTGCGCTCACTTGCATGTTATGTTTGTTTCCAATAGCTGCATGCAGTGCGCTCACTTGCATGTTATGTTTGTTTCCATTAGCTGCATGCAGTGCGCTCACTTACATGTTATGTTTGTTTCTAATAGAAGCATGCAGTGCGCTCACTTACATGTTATGTTTGTTTCCAATAGCTGCATGCAGTGCGCTCACTTACATGTTATGTTTGTTTCTAATAGAAGCATGCAGTGCGCTCACTTACATGTTATGTTTGTTTCCAATAGCTGCATGCAGTGCGCTCACTTACATGTTATGTTTGTTTCTAATAGAAGCATGCAGTGCGCTCACTTACATGTTATGTTTGTTTCCAATAGCTGCATGCAGTGCGCTCACTTACATGTTATGTTTGTTTCTAACAGAAGCATGCAGTGCGCTCACTTACATGTTATGTTTGTTTCCAATAGCTGCATGCAGTGCGCTCACTTACATGTTATGTTTGTTTCCAATAGCTGCATGCAGTGCGCTCACTTACATGTTATGTTTGTTTCCAATAGCGCATGCAGTGCGCTCACTTACATGTTATGTTTGTTTCTAATAGAAGCATGCAGTGCGCTCACTTACATGTTATGTTTTTTTCCCTAATAGCTGCATGCAGTGCGCTCACTTACATGTTATGTTTGTTTCTAATAGCTGTGTGCAGTGCGCTCACTTACATGTTATGTTTGTTTCTAATAGCTGCATGCAGTGCGCTCACTTACATGTTATGTTTGTTTCTAATAGCTGCGTGCAGTGCGCTCACTTACACGTTATGTTTGTTTCTAATAGCTGCATGCAGTGCGCTCACTTACACGTTATGTTTGTTTCTAATAGCTGCATGCAGTGCGCTCACTTACACGTTATGTTTGTTTCTAATAGCTGCATGCAATGCGCTCACTTACATGTTATGTTTGTTTCTAATAGCTGCATGTAGTGTGCTCACTTACATGATATGTTTGTTTCTAATAGCTGCATGTAGTGTGCTCACTTACATGTTATGTTTTGCCTTCGTCACTTGATGCCTTCACGCTGCCAAGCCGTACTGAACCCCCCGTATTTTCGCGGTATGTACTCGGCCGATGACTTTACACTCTTGCTGTCGCATTGCCAAGTCACCCTGAACCCCCCGTATTTTCGCGGTATGTACTCGACCGATGACTTTACACTCTTGCTGTCGCATTGCCAAGTCACCCTGAACCCCCGGTAATTTCGCGGTGTGTACTCGACCGAGGACTTTACACTCTTGCTGTCGCATCGCCAAAGTCATCCTGAACCCCCGGTAATTTCGCGGTATGTACTCCGAGGACTTTACACTCTTGTAGGATCATTCCAATCGTTTTCTCTTGTCCGATACACTCTTGTAGGATCATTCCAACCCTTTCCTCTTGTCCGATACGCTCTTGTAGCATCATTCCAACCCTTTCCTCTTGTCCGATACGCTCTTGTAGCATCATTCCAACCCTTTCCTCTTGTCCGATACACTCTTGTAGCATCATTCCAACCCTTTCCTCTTGTCCGATACACTCTTGCAGCATCATTCCAACCGTTCCTCTTGTCCAGTACACTCTTGTAGCACCATTCCAACCTTTTCCTTTTGTCCGATACACTCTTGTACGATCATTCCAACCCTTTCCTCTTCTCCGATACACTCTTTTAGCATCATTCCAACCTTTTCCTCTTGTCCGATACATATAATGCGCAAATGGCATGCCGGTCCACCGCAGTACTAATGAAGAGCAGTCACATCGAGCCTCAAGTGAAGGAAGCAACGTCCAGTGTATATGCTACTACGAGTAAACGCCAAGCTTAAGTTTCTCCCCCCCCCCCCCCCCCCCCCCCCCCTCTTTTTTTTGGGGGGGGGGGGGGAGGGAAAGGGCGAGGGGGGTTATCTGGCAGGCCAATGGGTCCTGACAATTGAGCACCTGTGCCGACAGATAGGCGGCTAGACCCCTGAAGATCTGTAATCACCCAGCATCCCCGTGAAGATGGCTTCGCCATTAGCACAGGCGGGGAGCCAATGATCCGGACCTTTAAGTATCATTCCTCACATTCGCGGCTACACCGCGCCGTTCCGACTGTATACATACCCTGGACAGTCATAATACCTCACTCTTCCTCTCTACCGAGACTTTCAGATACGTGGCCGCAATAATAACGCTGCTCGCTTCCATGTGCTGGCTGCTAGCTTTCGGGACCTGATTCCGCCTGTCTACCGAGGACTTGCGGATGTGTTTATCAGTGTCGTCCTGGTAACGATGGCTTGAACGGCCGGCAGTGCTTATTTGTTGACGTGAGTGTTCAGAGGAAACTACTGAACAAAACAGTCGAGGTCAATGGGTTTTGGACCATAGCCATTGATTTTTGTTCTGAGTGTGTAATTACTTTCAGTGCATTGCTGGATCCGATGTAAGGTGTCGTTTTTCAGTGTAAACTCCGGTGCTTCCGCGTCAGCTTCTGTTAAAGCCAAATTCCTTGTTGCATGTCGTCAGGTCTTGTTGTTGAGAGTTGCTCGCGTTGTTCCCAGATCGTCAGTTTTGTGATGATTAGAAAGCGAGTAGCTGAATCAGTCTACCAGTATCTTTGTTTAGCAGTTGTCTGTTTGTTCATTTACCTTTTACGTTTCTCAATCCATTCATTTTACTTTGTTTACTTTTTTTCTTTTTTTTATTGATTCATTTAGGTAATATTTACAAATCTACTTCCTCATCTACTTCCTCGTCACAGTTATTCTTTTCTTTTTTTCCCCCGTTAGCACAGGTTTGTTATTTTTCCGAAATGATTTATTTTCATTGGGTTCCTTGGTCTTTTTGTGTTTCTTTTAAATCTGTTCTGTTTCAGTTTTGTTTAGTTTTTCCATTAAAAATTAATCTGGTTCAACACTTACTGACGAAGAGTTTGAGAAAAGTTTTGAATACGCGTTCATTTTTTTCTTTCTTTCTTTTTTTCTGTAATTTTTATTTTATCATGTATTGAGCGGTTCCATATTCTTGTTTTGTTTTGGGTTTTAGTTTTTTTGTTATTGTCGTTGTTGTTGTTGGGGGGGGGGGGGGTATTCTTGCTTAAAACGCCTGATCTATGATCTCACAAAAAAAGGGCATTTAGTGGCGGTCCCTGTTTGTTGTTGTTTTAAACGACTGGAAGAATAGACTGAATATGACGCAGAGCTGACGTGCGCAGTTGTAGATTACACGGTTTGATCGTCCAGTGGATGCTTCACCGTCATCATTTGTGACGGCTACCCCCGCCTGGCATTTGACCGCTGGGGTCGGCTTCAGAACAGTCTCTCGTTGTATGTGGACTCCAGTGTGTTCGCGGAAAAGACTCCTTGTGACGCTTGGGCTATGGGAAAGTTGTTGCACTGATAGTTCTGGCCCCTTGTTGTTGTTTGTTGACCCCGGCGCAGGGATGAGTTGTGGAAGGCCTGTGAAAGAAGTTTAACCTTGCCGTTTGGTATTGCTGATTTCCGCGTCCACCGTCACCTTACAAATGCAGCACGTCATCCAGTTCACCGTGTCCAAGGCGTCTGCAATGATCACGGTAAGGCTACTCCACGGAAGATATCAAGTTTTCACTGAGATGAGCTTCCTTCTCTCTCTCTGTTCCTGTATGTTTATTACTATTAATAGGGGTAGTGTTATATTTTGTTTGTTTGTATATTGTTTATCATGTTTAAACATTAATCGAGTTTGTAAAGTTTTGTTGTTTTGTTGTTTTTTGTTTTCATATAATTGTTTCTCCATGTTTCACTTATTCAGTAGTTTAGCAAGGTCTAGTTGTTAGACAGGTCTAAATGAACCTAAACTACAATCCTTGGAAAATAAAGTTTTCGAGTTCGAGTTCTAGTTCTCTCTCTCTCTCTCTCTCTCTCTCTCTCTCTCTCTCTCTCTCTCTCTCTCTGTGAAATGCTGAAAGTACGCAGAACAATGTGCATCGTCCATCAAATCATCGAAGATAGTGCTGAAGTGTAACATACGTTCACACCGTTGTGTATGGGTCGGTGGCCTTCACAATAAACCATGTGTTAGTCAGTCTCTCTCTCTCTGTCTGTCTGTCTGTCTGTCTGTCTGTCTGTCTGTCTGTCTGTCTGTCTGTCTGTCTGTCTCTCTCTCTCTCTCTCTCTCTCTCTCTCTCTCTCTCTCTCTCTCTCTCTCTCTCTCTCTCTCTCTCTCTCTCTCTCTCTCTCTCTCTCTCATCTCTCAACTCGCTTACAATAAAGGAATATTTATGCATAAAGTTCTTAATAATAATTCCCCACATTACCTTTCACAACTCTTTATTAGTCACCAGTCCCACTATGCTAACTCCAGGAATAGCCTCTACGTGCCAAGGCCAAGGCTTGACTTATTTAAAACTAGCATATCCTTCGCTGGAGCGTCCCTCTGGAACTCCCTGCCTCAAAATATAAAATCATGTATTTCTTTTCCTTGTTTCAAACGTAATCGGCACAAATACATGTCTGAGGATAACCTTTTGTCAAATCTGGACGGATTTGTTTGAATCACACGTTTGCCTAAACATTTGAGTGTTGTATACACAATTCTGATGTTTCTGCACATTTGTAGGAATTGCGAAACTGCAATAATCAAATGCTTGATCGTGCTTATATTTGTTTGTGGTATTGTCGTGTTTATTTGTGTTTGTAGTATAGCAAGGACTGGCTGTTAGATAGGTCCAAATGGACCTAACGCAATTATCTTTGAGTATTAAAGTTTTCGAGTTCGAGTTCTGTCTGTCTGTCTGTCTGTCTGTCTGTCTGTCTGTCTGTCTGTCTCTCTCTCTCTCTCTCTCTCTCTCTCTCTCTCTCTCTCTCTCTCTCTCTCTCTCTCTCTCTCTCTCTCTCTCTCTCTCTCTCTCTCTCTCCCCTCTCTGCTTCTTTTCTATCTTCCTTTCGTCTTCTCTTCGTCTTTTTCTTCCTTCTTCGTCGCCTCTTCTTCTTGCAAGTTCTTTTTATTGTTCTCGTTCTTTTGGGGTTTGTTCATTACCCCTGATCGGCCTGCATTCTGACAAAATGTGTCAGTGAGATATCCCATGACTTAACCCCTATGGGTCACTGGGCGTTAAAAGCTAATTGCATATCTATCGCCCTCGTCATAAACTAATCTGGTTGGTTTGGCGCAATGTTTTACCCCTACCCCCCCCCCTCTCTCTCTCTCTCTCTCTCTCTCTCTCCGGTGTTTTACGTTTTGACTTTTTTCTTCTTCTCTCTCTTTAGTTGTTAGTGTTGTCTTGCCGAGTTGTTCGTCTTCTCAACCACTTCCTCCACTTCTTCTTCTCAGCTGTTTTTCCCTTTTGCGAAATGTGTTGCGTTTCTTAGCGGAGTTGTTTGGTTCCAATGGCTTCGTTCTGATCTTTGTTTTTCAGTGTGCTAGTTGCCACTACTCCTGCTGCTGCTGCTGCTTCTGCTGTTGTTTGATGCTGGTATCGCTTCTCCAGCGGCAGACATGACCATGTTGATGCTAGACACAGACTAAAAGGATATTTTTGATTAAGTGTAGATAGCCCGAACGTGTGTCCTTAACTGTGATTACGAACCCGAGGAATGTTTTGACTGCGCGGTAAGGCCGCGACTTTACAATAATTTATCTGCTGCTCCGGCCCTGGAACGGAGCCAGACCAGTGATGCTCGGGCCGTTCCTGCTGGGTATCAGACCGCGCCGTGTCTCTACCCACATTTAGCACCACCTTCTTTCACTTAGGCCGCTTATGAAAACATGCCCGTGCTCCAACCTGTGCGATGACACGCTCGCACTTTGACCAGAAACGCGGCCAATTAGGAGGCGCGCGCGTGTCTTAACGACCCGTTTAACTGATACGAGATGCAAGGCTATCGAAAGAGTGAGCCGTTTGACAGGCACGTGCAGCAAATCATCCCAAGGCTTCCTTCCCCTGTCCCAAATATGTGGCGCTGGATTCCTGGCTGTCCGCTCAGCCCAAAGCAATCGCTCCTTGTGCGTGGAACATTGCCCCCCCCCCCCCCCCTTCACCCCCGCCCCCCCCCCCCCCACACACACCCCTTCACCCCCTCCTTCCCAGCCTCCCCGCCCCATTGCCGAACGGTAGATTTAGGGTTCCCTTGCACCGAAGACTATAAACACGTTTATAGTCCTTGTGGCACGATGATCATTGCTTCTATTTCCTACTTCGAAATTACGCTCTAGTCGTCTGGCTTGCAGCTTCAGACCGGCTATAGCAGTTTGGGCCACAAAGCCGTCTTCTGCTAATTCGACAGACAAAGAAGGTTGACAGCGTTCAGTGAACTACAAATCGGATTTGAAACAAAAACGTAGCGTTGCCAATTCCGGTGAGACAAAACAAAAGAAAGAAGTGTGGAGGTTGTTGAGGTTGCTTCATAATATCCCGTAATTTATTATACTTGGGGAAAAATATGTTTGCACGGTACCAGGGGCTGTGCCAGGCTTTGCTGTTGGCTTTTCAACAGTTAATTTGAAAGAAAGAAAAAAAATCTGAAACAAGAATGATTGCTAGCTTTCTAAAACAAGATCCAAACACATAAAAGGTTCAAAAGAACGCTATTTATTAGGACAAAACACAATCTGCGCAAATTTTCGGGGTAATCCCCTTTACCATGCTACAAAACGACACTTAAACAGCAGTTAAACGGTGAAAAACGATGAAAAATGAGGTGGAAAGTTAAACCACTTACCTGTTTTTGGTTGAGCTATGCTGATTTTCCTGTACAGTGCTTGGAAGAATTTTGGCATGACAATGACGTGTAATAGGTGTGATGTAATCAGGGTGATGTTTTGTACTAATAAATTGTGTTCTTTTGAACCTTTTATGTGTTTGGACCCAGTCAATTTGTTTTCTTCAGGTGGCTCTCATCTTGTCAGTCCTTGCAACTGTATTTATGGACGGCCTTACGTCACTGTCAGTACATGTGTGGCTACTCGGGCTGTCCTTGGAGCGCTCGCACTGGATTTAAATCCTGCAGGTTGTGCCTCAAGCCCTCAGATACTTCAGGTCATCCTTCGCCAGTAATCTGCTGTTCTGTCATTTCCCTCGTCACCAATAGGCTGGAAATAACATGCTATGCTCTGTCGTTTCCCTCGTCACCAATAGGCTGGAAATAACATGCTATGCTCTGTCGTTTCTCTCGTCACCAATAGGCTGGAAATAACATGCTATGCTCTGTCGTTTCTCTCGTCAACAATAGGCTGGAAATAACATGCTATGCTCTGTCGTTTCCCTGTCCCAATACAAAATCTGCTCTGTCGTTTCCCTCGTCACCAATAGGCTGGAAATAACATGCTATGCTCTGTCGTTTCTCTCGTCACCAATAGGCTGGAAATAACATGCTATGCTCTGTCGTTTCCCTGGTCTCCAGATAACAGTATCTGTCATTTCCCTGATCAGCAACAGGATGAAGGTAACATTATGCGTCATTTCCCTGTCACCAACAGACTGAAGATAACATGCTCTGTCATTTCCCTGGTCACCTAAAGGTTGAAGTTAACATGCTCTGTCATTTCCCTGGTCACCAAAAGGTTGAAGATAACATGCTCTGTCATTTCCCTGTCACCAACAGACTGAAGATAACATGCTCTGTCATTTCCCTGGTCACCAAAAGATTGAAGATAACATGCTCTGTCATTTCCCTGTCACCAACAGACTGAAGATAACATGCTCTGTCATTTCCCTGGTCACCAAAAGATTGAAGATAACATGCTCTGTCATTTCCCTGTCACCAACAGACTGAAGATAACATGCTCTGTCATTTCCCTGGTCACCAAAAGGTTGAAGATAACATGCTCTGTCATTTCCCTGTCACCAACAGACTGAAGATAACATGCTCTGTCATTTCCCTGGTCACCAAAAGGTTGAAGATAACATGCTCTGTCATTTCCCTGTCACCAACAGACTGAAGATAACATGCTCTGTCATTTCCCTGGTCACCAAAAGATTGAAGATAACATGCTCTGTCATTTCCCTGTCACCAACAGACTTAAGATAACATGCTCTGTCATTTCCCTGGTCACCAAAAGGTTGAAGATAACATGCTCTGTCATTTCCCTGGTCACCAAAAGGTTGAAGATAACATGCTCTGTCATTTCCCTGTCACCAACAGACTGAAGATAACATGCTCTGTCATTTCCCTGGTCACCAAAGTGAAGTAACATGCTCTGTCATTTCCCTGTCACAGAAGATAACATGCTCTGTCATTTCCCTGTCACCAACAGACTTAAGATAACATGCTCTGTCATTTCCCTGGTCACCAAAAGGTTTGAAGATAACATGCTCTGTCATTTCCCCCCGACTCCAACAAGTCCAAGGCATACAATAATTATGCTCCGCCATTTCCCTCGACTCCAGCACCAGTGCCAAAGAAGACAAGGCCATCTGTCATTTTCGTTGACTCCAGCATTGGGATGGGGATTTCTCAGTTGGTAGAGCGTCCGACTGAAGTGCAAGGCGCAATACTGACGCGGGTTCGAGTCCCCGATTAGGAAAGGGTTTTTTGTCCTAGAGTCAACTTCCAGTGCTGACTCTCTTACGGTGTCTGTACAGCCCCTGTGTGCAATCGCACGCATCAACATCTGTGCGCATGTAAAAAAATAAAATTAAAAAAAAGCGCTGGCAGCCATTCCATTGTTTGGACACACGAAAATGCTACACACACTGATAGGAATAGGTAGCGCTGCCCTTTGCGGCTGCTGTGCCTTAGCGCGGTAAGGCGACCCGAAATTCCCACGAGGGACAATGAAGTACTCAAATAAAAATGCCCAAGACAACACGATCTGTCATTTCTCTCGGCCCCAGAGCTGTAGCTGGTTTACTCTTCGTGTGGCAGAGAAAGGTTTTTATGCTTTGCCTGCGGCCGGCGATTTTGTCTTCTCCATTTTCTTCCTTTCCAGTTCATTCAACTTCATTTTCCTCAAACCCCTTCAAACATATTAGGTGTGGTGCGGTGAACAGGGAATCAAACGTTTGTATGGTTAAACGAGTTGCGTATCTCTCCGAGTTGACCGACCCTTATGTTTCATTAACCACCTGGTATCAATTCGTCTGCGCTGCTGGCAGCGGTGTGCCTGTGGTTGGGATCATGGTGAAATCTCTCTCTGACGGGACTGTGACTGGTAGTTACAGATCCGCCGCCAGTCACCACAATTAGTTCCGTAAGCTCACTAATGCTGATTTGCTCAGTGCGAATCCTGATCAAAACAATACAGACGAACAAACAAGTAATGAATTTTAGAATTTTTTACAGATGTATTCTCCAGCGTCACAAGGGCGAAACAATTTGGTTTGGGCAATCCGATGTCGAAAACGGTCATCTTTCCTTCGATCTTGTTTTGCTTTTGGTGTGTACAGGTATGATAATAATAATATTCACTACATAGCTGTTTTTCTTTCTTTCATCAGCCTGCTTTTGGATTCTTTCTCTACTTCTTCCTCTCATTCTTCTGTTTTCTCAAACACACAATTTGGACTGGTTTTCGAAGTTTACTAAACGAATTCAAAGAGAGTGGCGGCTACAGGAAGGTTAGCAGTGAAACTGTCTTCGAGCCAGTAGGCCATGTTTCGAAATGCTGTATATACATATGCTTACGTTTTCCTGGACACCTTTGTTCTGGACCTAAGATAATGCATGCTGACGGAGGATGGCACACAACTTTGGTGGGCTAAGTGCACGTGCCAATCGCCTTGACCCGCAGCCAAGTTCCGAGTATCACAGACTAAGAGAGTGTAACTGGCCGTGTAAATGCCAGAGATCATCTTCGCCATCTGTGCGTGGATTACCCGGATAAAGACATGCATCAGTTTTGTTACACCTTATTAAACCCTTGCGGGAAAACTCGCAGTTTTGTTACACCTTATTAAACCTTTGCGGGGAAACTCGGGTCGGCTTAACCTGGGTAGGGTTACAGCAACCGCAAGAGCAGCGGTATATCCAGTCCTGTCTTGTGATGTTCCAGTGTTTACCAGGAAAATATCCACTTCTGCCAGCTCTAGGTTCCACAGGAATGGAAGCGCTGAAGCTATTTTCGATGATGTGGGTGTTGACAGAGATACAGACAGAGAGAGATAAAATGTTGCACATTTTCGACGAATGTTGGTGTTGCAGCAGCTGAATTTTTAAACACACACACACACACACACACACACACACACACACACACACACACACACCACACACCTCCTGGAAAAACTGCACTGGCTTCCCATTTCAGAACGTATTAAGTATAAAGTCGCTTGTATGTGTTTCAGTGCTATAATGGTTCTGGTCCTGCTTACATCTATGAACTGCTGCACGTCTACACTCCATCTCGTACACTACGCTCTTCTTCTGACACCCGCATGCTGGAAATCCAACAATACAAACGCAAGACTCATGGCTTCCGCACCTTCTCTTGCTTTGGACCCCACATTTGGAATTCACTCCCACAAGACCTTAGACACTGCTCAACCCTGTCATCTTTTAAAGCCAAACTGAAAACTTCCTCTTCTCACAGTATTTCCATCCTAATATCAGTACCAAGTTTCTGCTACAGTCAGTGTGTGTGTGTGTGTGTGTGTGTGTGTGTGTGTGTGTGTGTGTGTGTGTGTGTGTGTGTGTGTGTGTGTTTGTAATGCGTTACTTTATGTAAACTGTTTTGGTAGGACTGCTCTACATGTGTATAGAATATCATATGTAGGTTAATATGTATCATGTGAGCGCTCAGGGCGTTGATGAGCGCATGATAAATGTACATTATTATTACACACACACACACACACACGCACACACGCACGCACGCACGCACGCACGCACGCACGCACGCACGCACGCACGCACGCACGCGCACACACACACACACACACACACACACGCACACAAACACACACACGCACGCACCCACGCACGCACGCAAGGAGGGAGTGGACGGTGGGGGAGGGGGGGCATACTAGAGGTACATTGGGTTCCTCTTGTTTCAAAAAATCTTCAGTTCGCATCAAGTTTCATCTCAATAAGCTAAGCGGGTCGGGCGCCAAGTCATTCCTGACGTTGTTGACACAGTCAGAGATTCTTCTTTATTTGTTAGATTTAATGTGATGCAATGGGGATTACCTATTAATTTGCCGAGGTAGTCGTGAAAACATCCCGACCTACTCTTTTGCCGCTGCCTACAGGCTATTTATATGGACTTACACGTGCCTATAGCCAAAGGCGCTGGGGTCAGCCAGGATTCTCTTCCTCGTCCAAGGGACCGTCTGTATATTTAGACACCTAGTCCGGTGGCCCCATCGAAACAGAACAAGAGTAAATCCATCTTTGTTCCCCTACCAAACTGTACTGAGGACGAAGTACCGCATTCACTGAGAGCGGGTCTAGTCAGCGGGAACGGATCTGCAGGTGAATCGCTAGCCGGTGAATATTAAGGTGAGAACTCCTCGGCTGCCATTCGGCCTCCTGCCTGCACATGATTGTGCGCTCGGCCATTGCTTCATTTCAGTACAGGCCTACATGCTGCCCTTGTTGTTCGCAGCGCCCAGTGGCGGAACATGTGCGTGGATGTCCTCCAGTACTGCATTACATGCCCCCGGTCTGTAATGCACCCGACGACAAAGCAGTGTCTGAGGTTGTCTGAGGTTGTCCGAGAGAAATGTTGCAGTGTTCGAGCATTTTACATGCTCTCTTTGATTCTTACATTGTAATGTGCCTATTTCGGCAATTTCTCTCTGTTCATGGATTGATTGATGCTTCTTACTCTTCGCTGGCAGCGATTCTGTTTAGGGAGGCTGGTTGATGTTGGTGTCTGTGTCTGTGTGTGATGGGAGTGACCGAGCCAGAAACTAATATACTTAATGATATCCAACTGACTGATCTGTTCAGGGAGACTGGTTGTTGTTGGTGCCTGTGTGTATGTGATGGGAGTGACCGAACAAGAAACCAATATGTTTAACGGTATCCAACTTATTTAAACACCCCACCACCAGGTCCCAGACGGAGAGAGAGAGATACACACAAAGCGCGCGTGCGCTTACACACACACACACACACACACACACACACACACACACACACACACACACACACAACACACACACACACACACACACACACACACACACAGAGAGAGAGAGAAAAGAGAGAGAGAGCTCCAAACAAGGGAAGTCAGACTTGATGGCTGTCAAGGCACACGCATTATCATGATGGTTTTGTTGTTCGTGTTGTAGAGCATTAACGGCGTCTGTACGCTTTCAACCAAGCAAATAGTATAGGCTCGAAAATGTTTCATTATTTCAAAGGTGATTAGCCATCACGTGAACCGTTCGCACTGGTTGCATGCCATGGTGAACTGACTATTGTTTACATCTGAGACAAAAACAATTGATGGGACGGGTGGTTGGGGGGGGGGGGGGGGGTTAGCATCCAAACTGGAGATCGATTGGCGGGCAGAGATAGTGAGAAACTATTATCAGCAAAATGTACAGAGAAAGAGAAGGAGTGAGGCAGACAGACATACAGATATAGACAGAGAAGGAACGGTTTCCTGAGTGAAGAGGATAATATAATCATTATCGCCTTGAATTAAGTCCTCACCCCCACCCATCCATCCCAAAGCCCACTTCACAGTAATAACCAAATGCGTGAACACTCCGATAGTTCTGTGAAGTCGGATTTCTGATGGGGGGGACATTAACAGAACAAATGGAGAACTAGGGCCAGAGAACTGACACACCATGACGCGAATTTCTCACGAGATTTCAAGAGTGGGCGTGAAGATCACGAGGCAGGTCGTAAAAACCGCCACAAAAATAAAATAAAAAACCTGCTGAGCTGCAGGTACCTCCAGTCCAGTATACACAGGGTAATCTTCACCGTGGGAGTAATTAGCAGAAACGTAAACCTCTGATCATTAGGTACGGAACAAGTCTAAAAGAAACAAACAGACGTACGATTTTAGACATTCCAAAGTATTTCCCTGCCATTTCCTGTGCCTGAATGCACGATGTTCCCCGCAGTCTGTTTTGTGTCCCACTTCCTGAGACAAATTACCAGACTGTGGCTGTTTAGCAGAACAGCTGTCCTCAAAACAGTGTGCATTTTTGCTCGCATGACATCAAACAGAAAACAACATTCATTTTGACCACACACAAAAAGATTGAATTTCATGGGAGCAAATATTGATTTCACTATTAAAATGACCGAGAAACTGATGATATATTGTGGCAAATATTGATCTCATTATTAAAATGATTGAGGAACTGATTATACATTTATCGTATATACGGTACTTATACAAGTAACAGTACTATATATTATTACACTTTCACAAACGTCGGTTCACACAAGCTATCTCCGTTCTCGTCTGTAGATTGAAGACATTCTTTCTGCAAGGCTATATATAACTGACTGGAAATATGACAACATGTTTCTGATATAAATTCATGAACTGTACTCGGATTCAATCCGAGATGGAAAGGAGTTTTCGTCTGGGTTCCCACCCACGTTGGCATTAGTGGCAATTCGGCAGCAGATTTTGCTGCTAAGAATACTCTTTGATGGCAATGTCTGAGAAGAACACATCCATTTCTCTGATTTGTTACCTCGTCTGTATATTGCTGGACTCTGGAAAAATGAGTGGGATATCTATGCACTAAACAGACTTGATCAGGTCTATCCAAAGTTAAACGAATTCCTTCCATGCTGTGGTTCCAAGAGAAGAGAAGAGACTGTTCTATCGCGACCGTATTTCGGCCAGTTATACATGACTCAGTCTGGTTGAAAGGAGAAAAGACACCTTTTTGCATTCCACGCAGCGAGTTGCTTACTTTAGACACATTGTATTACATTGTTCAGATTTAATTGCAGATTCTTTAAAGATGTTGTTTGGAGGTAATCCTCTAGACTCCATCTCCGATTTTCTCGAAAAGATTACTGTTTTTAACCAATGCAATTGCGGATTATCGAATGCTGATACCTTATTTAGTGGCCATTGTTGGATTGCATACAGCTACTGACCTACTTCCTGTCCGAGCTCCGCAGTCTGTCGGCTGAGGCACGTGCATTTGACCATTCTGATGTTTTTGTCCATTGTGCATGCGTCACGGCAATGGTAGATTTCACTTTGTTCTACATTCCCCTCACCCCCACCTCCCTCCTCTCCTCCATCCCCATTCCATCCCTTCCTCCCCTCACCCCCCCCCTCCCCCTCTTCTCCTGGGAAACTGCATAATTAATTGCTTAATCTTGCTTACAATATTTGTTTGTGGGATTGTCCGTGTTTTGGGTCTTATTTGTTAATCTTGCTTAGCAGTGGAGTGCTGTTAGATAGGTCCAATTTGGGCCTAACTGCTACTATCCATGGGCTAAGTCTATCCTTTGAAGTTTCGAGTTCGAGTTCGGTCCCTCCTCTCCTCTCCTCCATCCATCCATCCCTCTTCCTCCCCCTCTCCTCCCCTCTCCCCTCTCCTACATCCCCATTCCTCCCTTCTCCCTCTCCCCTCCCCTCCTCCCCTCTCCTCCATCCCATCCTCCTTCCTCCCCTCCCCTCCTCCCTCTCCTCCCCCTCCCCCTTCCTCCCCCTCCCCCGTCCCTCCCCTCTCCTCCATCCCCTTCCATCCCTTCCTCCCCCTCCCCCTCCCCCTTCCCCCTCCCCCGTCCTCCCCTCCCTCCCCCTTCCATCCCTTCCTCCCTTCTCCCCCTTCCCCCTCCCTCCCTCTCCTCCATCCCCTTCCATCCCTTCCTCCCCTCTCTCCTCCCCCCCTCCTTCCTCCCCTCTCCTCTATCCCCTCATCCCCCTCTCTCCTCCCCCCTCCCTCCCCTCTCCTCTCCCCTCCTTTCTCCCCTCTCCCTTCCCCTCCCTCCCTCTCCTCCATCCCCCTTCCTCCTTCCCCCTCTTCCCTCCCCCTCCCTCCTCCTCTCCCTCTCATCCCCTCTCCCTACACCCCTCCCTCCCCTCCCTCCTCTCTCTCTATCCCCATTCCATCCCTTCCTCATCCTCTCCTCCTCCCCTCCCCTCTCCACTCCTCCCTCTCTCCTCACCCTCTCCCTCACCCTCTCCCTCATCCCCTTCCCCCCTTCCTCACCTCTCCCCTCCCCCCTCCCTCCCTCTCTATCCCATTCCATCCCTTCCTCACCCTCTCCCCTCCCCCCCTCCATCCCCATTCCATCCCTTCTCACCCTTCCTCACCCTCTCCCCTTACCCTCTCCCCTACCCTTCCTCCTTCTCCTCCATCCCCCTTCCATCCCTTCCTCACCCTCTCCCCTTCCCCCCTCCTCCCTTCTCCTCCATCCTCATTCCATCCCTTCTTCACCCTCTCCCTTCCCCCCTCCCTCCCTCTCTTCCATCCCCATTCCATCCCTTCCTCACCCTCTCCCCTCCTCCCTCTCCTCCATCCCCTTCCATCCCTTCCTCGCCTTCTCCCCTCCTCCTCCATCCCCTTCCATCCCTTCCTCCCTCTCCCCTCCCCCCCCTCCCTCCCCTCTCTTCCATCCCCCTTCCATCCCTCCTCACCCTCTCCCCTCCCCCCCTCCCTCCCTCTCTTCCTCCCCTTCCATCCCTTCCTCACCCCTCCCTCCCTCCCTCCCTCCCCTCTTCCATCCCCTTCCATCCCTTCCTCACCCTCTCCCTCCCTCCCTCCCTCCCTCTCCTCATCCCCTTCTCCCCCTCCCTCCCCTCCTCCCCTCCTCCCCCCCCCCCCCCCCCCGCCCCTCGTGGCCAAATTATTTTTGCGGCCATGCAAGATTTGCTCCCACGCAAGAGACCAGTCTCTCGTCGAAGAGCACACCAGCAAGAGCATTACCTTCATTAGGATGCAATGTATTAACGTTCAGATGCGTCATTCGTCTGCCTCACCCATCTCAGGACTGTGCTGACCGCCCCCTCGTTCACTGAAGTGATTGAAAAGAGTAGCCACGACCTCTTCGTACGCTGATTAAATAAGACTTGCACAATGGACTTGGGTAGCTTAGCCTACTGAGAAATAAGGAGTAGACTCGCTGGCTGCGGCACCATTTCCAGGACTTTAGTCTTCTTATTTCGTGGAAGAATCTTTAAAGAGAATGACCGTACGAGTTATTTATTACACGTACGCAGTAAATCCCAAGCACGGGTTTACCACATCCTTCCTCCAAACATTGCCCTAATTAGTTACTCCATAGGTCTAGGTCAGCTAACTGATCGTTTTTTGTTAGTGCACAGTAGCAGTTTTTGACAGACAACTCCAGTTATATCAGGCGTTTGCATGCTTACGCCATCACAAAATAAAACAAGGTCATTCAAATCGAGACGGAACTAATTGTTTTCCTTTGTAACACATAGTCCGTGAAGTCAAAGGGACCTTCGAAAGACACAGACACTGGCAGTACAGTTTCCGAATACATTTAATCACTATTGCCTAGCAGTACATGCAGCGTTAACCCCGCTCTATTAGCAGAACCCGCCGCAGGCCTTAGCCTGGACAATCAACACTGACAGGGAAGCGGCTAATCAGAGTGGATCCAGTTCAATGCCGAGACAAAGTCTGAAGACGGTTCGGTTCGGTTGTGTTGCTTAATGTCCTCGGATGTCGGTTGACATATTAGGGACAAGCTGAGACTAGTGCCGAAGCATGGTTCAATATAGCTTTACGTCCACGGAAACCGTAAGGTTCGTTAGGACGGACAGCCCAGGACGGCCACCTCGACTTTCACACAGCTCCTGATCTATGCAAGTCTGAAGTGAAGACCCGCTCCCACTGCCAACTATCTTATTCTAGCCACACCCGACGAAAGGGAAGTCCTAGTGTCACGTGATATACCGTCCCATTGTCTGTATTGTGAAGTCCAGCAAAACCAAAGAATAGAAACAGCAACTGACCACAGGCCACGTGAGGACATGCCCACATGGCAGGGTGTAAGTCAGAGTCAAGGCGGTCATCAAACCCGTGGTCACTCAAATATGAAAATCGCCGAGTGAGCGTGGCGGGGTGTAAGTCGGACTCGAGGCGGCCATCAAAACCGTGGTTACTCAAATATGAAAATCACCGAAAGACAATCAAGCCAGCCGGAAAATCGATGTCTCCGCCACACTGGGTAAGTAAGTAAGTAAACATGGTGCTTAAGGTCCACAGAAACCATAAGGCTTACTAGGGACGCGATCCAGCAGCCTTTATTGTCCAGGTGTGGCTCTTTCCCTCCAGGTCTGGGCAGCTCGGTGACCACTCGATCGTTACGAGATGACCACCGCGGTGTCCTCAATCGGTCAGATTCACATGCGAAACAGTCAAAGAACTCGGCAGTACATCGAGACATTGTTTCAGTAATAACTGAACCTTTATTGTGTTACATTTTTGGCGGATGCGCCTGATGTTGATGATGAAGTGATGCTTAATGTCCTCAGATGTCGGCTGACATATTAGGGACAAGCTGAGACCAATGCCGAAGCATGGTTCAATAAATCTTTACGTCCACGGAAGCCAGAAGGCTCGTTAGGACGGACAGCCCAGGACGGCCACCTCGACTCTCACACAGCTCCTGAACTATGCGCCTGATGTTTACCCGGAATCAATCAAATACATCTTTATTGTTCACAATTATACGGTGCATTAAAGTGAAACATTCTCTTTGACACATCGGCTGTAGAAGAAGCTGCTCTTTACATTAATACGTAAAATTATCATGATTAAGCTGTTGTTGTCTTGCAGAGTTGTTCTTCTTCTTCTTCTCAACCTTCTGTCGCTTCTGCTTGCATATCCCCTTCTTCTTCTCAGTTCTCAGCTAAGTCTACTTCCCCCCCCCCCTCTCTCTCTCTCTCTCTCTCTCATGTGTGTGTGTGTGTGTGTGTGTGTGTGTGTTGTGTGTGTGTGTGTGTGTGTGTGTGTGTGTGTGTGGCCAAGTACGTCGATTCTTCGCACAGACCTGTCGAGAGGGAAAGGAGCTATTTCCATCAACTCCTTGGTCCACTGGGAAACATGATCTGACCCAAAACCCTACTTTTGGCTGCTCCCTGGTTAAACTCTCTCTCTCTCTCTCTCTCTCTCTCTCTCTCTCTCTCTCTCTCTCTCTCTCCTCTCCTCTCTCTCTCTCTCTCTCTTCTCTCTCTTCCCCCCCCCCCCCCCTCCCCTCCCTCCCTCCCCTCACCCTTTCGTGGATTACATCTAAGTCGCGCGACAGTTGCCGATGTCTGCTACGCCCAAAACCCAAAGGGTATATCGAGTCCTTCGCTGCTGCGACACGAGATTGCTCTGTCACCAAACTCACTCATCGCAACGTAATGTTGCCCTGTCTGTGAAGCACTCGTAACCCAGACGGCAATTCCCGGCCTTTAAGTGGTGCCAGCAGAATCTGCGGGGACCAGGGAGTTATCAAGCCGCAATCAAAGGCTGTCCAAACTGTGTGACTCCATCATCTAATTTCCCCGAAAGACTGATCGGTGAGGTGGTGTCCCCCGGGACACCGGTGGCCTCACTAGTCTCGCGGGGCGCGGTCAGTTAGTGTTTGGAACACCGAGTGTGTGACGGGAAGGAAATAGAACGGTTGCCGGCAGATACAAGGGGAATAACTCATTTTTTTCCTGCAAATAATTATTACGATCATGGTTCGTTGCGTTTAAGAGTCAGTATCACAGAAGATATCTGGTGCACACAGTCATCCGTTTTTGTTGTTGTTTGTTTTTTCTTTATTTAGGTGCGGATTCCTTTACGTGTTCCTTTAGCGCTTTGTTAAATTACCGATTCATACTTGTCTCTGTTTATTTGTTGATTTATTTATGTGTGTATTTACTGATTTGCCGGGTCATTTATTTGTTTGTTCATTCATTTATTTGATGAATCGTTATAAAAAATGTATTTTACACATATTTTATTTTGTCATTTTGTTAAGTTGTTGTTTGTTTGTTTGTTTGTTTGTTTGTTTTTGTTTTATTTTTGTTCATCATTGTCCTTTGCGGGAAATTCGGGTCGCCTTACCCGATAGGAATAGCAGCCACAAGAACAGCGCTGCTCATTCTTACCAATGTGTGAAGTATTTTCCTGTTTCTAGACAATGGTAAGGCTGCAAGTGTTGAGGATTTTTAACGTGAGCACAGATGTTAAGGAGTGACATGAGCACGGGGCTGTACGGACACCGTAAGAGGGGCAGCACGGGAAGCTGACGCCGGTGCAATGGGGACTCGACCCCGCGTCTTAGCATTGCGCCTGGCTTTTCATTGGGACCCTCGGACCGCTGAGCCACCCCCGCTCATTTGTTCACAAGCAGCGGCG
>JABMCL010003107.1:1287500-1300000 GCA_018857735.1 Alviniconcha marisindica | reverse complement strand
TGCAGGTTACGCTTACTATCATCGCGATCTAACCAGTTCAGGAAAATGCGGTTTTGGTCAGAAAAATGCGCCTTCAGCACTGTGAAGTAGATCACCCTCAGCACTGAGCCCACAGCACTCTTAAATGAATAAAAACCGGGCGGGAATAGCTCAGTTGGTAGTGCGTCTGGCTGAAAAGCCAAGGCGCAAAAGTGACGGGACACTGATAGGTAGCGCTGCTCTTGCGGCTGCTGTGCCTAACCGGGTAAGGCGACACAAATTTCCCGCAAGGAACAATGAAGTACTTAGAAAAAAATCGGGGTTATCTGTTGTTTGTGTAGCTATGTTGATCTACCAGATTAACAGAACGCGCGGCGCTTTTGCAGTTTAAAATGAGAACCAAACCGATGTTGGTTTGAACTCCAAGTAGATACTACAATGTATTGCATACGTGTTAAAGTGTATAAATTATATACCAAAGCCGATTAATACAAGGACCGTGGTTATGGACCTCAAAAAGAAACGACCGGGGCCGTTATGTCTTAACTAAACCTCTCGGTTCTCAGCCTTCAGAATATGCATATTATGCACCAGTAGCCAAAGGAAGAGTGTCTAGTACGTAGTTCCAAGCTTTGCATTGCATACACCAATTCAAAGCCTGCTTGCTCTCGCTGGGGCCCCAACTGAGGACAAATCAGCACCGGGTCTTAATTAGAGCCTGACTTCCGCCCTCCAAACATCATTCGCTGGTCCTGCGACCGGAGACGGGCACCAATCAATTGATTGGGTCAGGCGGTGGCGTAACGGATAAACCTCCTCCCCACCCACTCACGTTTTCCTTCCTTTGCCATTGCTGTTTTCGATTCCTGAATTGGCTCGTTGGTTGCGCTGTCAGTGATCGATTTTTATCACAGTCGAGGTTTTACCCCTGTAAAGGCAAAGTGAAATCCAAAAATTGGCCTCGTTTGGGACAAATAGAGGACGGGAGGGACGAATATACTGGAAATATTTTTTAACGCAGTGCAACAGTATTTAGGAGGGAGGAGGTCATTGATTGTTGACGTGGGTGAAATGGTACGTCTTCTATAGTTTCGCCTATTTCGGTACTAGAGAGAGAGAGAGAGAGAGAGAGAGAGAGAGAGAGAGAGAGAAGGGTCTCTAATCGCGAGGCAACGAGCTCCTTGTTTCCCAATTCGCTCGACTTTCTTACTTGTCACAACAGTTGGTAAAGTACTTAGAAACGAAAACACAGACGAACTGCATTTCTCGCTGTCCAGAAAATTAAGGTAAACCCCTCTACACGTTCTAACCGTGATGTTTGGTTTTTGGCTCTTCACGAATTTGAAGCCAGAATCGGAACAGTCTCGTTGCTACCATCTTGTTTCGCTTCTGTTTCCCTTATATCGAGTGGTGTGATGATGAAGGACCCAAACTCGGACCAATCATTGCACCCAAGGCTGAACAATTTAAGGCAAGGGATCACGGAAACAAATTCTAATCGTGGCTTTTCTGATTAAAACCAGATCAGCACAGCGCGTCGATGCTACCTTCTTCTTCGCTGCATCCTTCTTTTCCGGGAGCGGTGTCCTGGAGAAGATCCCAAACCCTAATCACTCACTACACCCAGCGTCAGAACAATTTAAAGCAAGGGAAGGAGAGAGCACCTTCTAGTCGTGATATTTTGGTAATAGGCGCCTCACGACTTCGAACCAGAATCAGTACAACCTTGAGTTTCTGCCTTCTCTGCCTTTTTGCCCCTGTTTGAAGTGGTTTGACGATGAAGGAGCGAAAATGTAATCAGTCTAAACACCTAGTCCCCAACAAATCTCGAGAACAATCTCTCTAGTGGTGATTTTCATAATTGAAGCTAGAATCTGGACAATCTCGATGCTACATGCTTCTTCTCACTGCCGTTCCCAGTGTAGAACGGTGTGATGGTGTGGGACCCAGTTGCAAGCTGATCAATCAATACACCCAGCGGCAGAACAGCTGAGATCACGAGAACGAATTTTTAGTTGTGATTTGGGGTTACGGAAGCCAGAACGAGACCCCCTTCTTCTGTTCTGTATTCTTGGTTTCGAGTGATGTGACCACGAAGAACCCAAACTCTTAAACAGCCAATACACCTAGTGCCGAGCAGTGCAAGGCAAGCGAGCGTGGCAAAGCACCTTCTAGTCGCGATCTTTAACAGTTTTAATCACATTATTCTGCTTCTTGTTCCTCTTCGCGTCCTCACCCCTTGTCTGGACCGGTGTGGCGGTGGAGGACCCAGACTCTGACCACTCAACCCAGCCCAACAAGACACGGAGACTCAAGCGGGCGGTTCTTGACGAGGTTTTGGCCACTGAGGCACCTACGTATTGAGGCCACAATCAGAACAGTCTGATGGCGACCCCCGCGCTGACCTGACTGCCATTACACGCCGACTGAAGAGAGATCTGAAGGACCTCTCGGCTCTGCTGGTCATCTTGGGCCAAGCAGACAAGAATGGCTGGTATCAGGGCAGCCTTTTAGTTCGTAGCCTACCCAGAGTGTCCATCCCAGCAGGAGCGCCGCGGTCTGTTAAACTGACACCGACGTGTGGAGGAGACGTGCGGTTTACCTAGTGTCTATAATTATCTATACACACACCAGGCACTCGGTTAGTTTTAGTGCTGTTTTGGGGAGGTATGCAGTGACAAATGTTTACGCTTTTGATCAAAGCGCACAAAATGTTGAGAATGGATGAGCTTCAGATAGGACACGACTAAACAATATGTCCCCCCCCCCCCCCCCCCCCCCCCCCCATGTGTCATTCTGCTCTGGAAGCAACGAATGAATGAACACTGATTTGAATGTCTGGAAAAAAATCTTTTGAAAAAGTCCTCACTTATTTGTACTAAACAATATCTATTTTTAATGTTATATGTCCGTTGCAGGTAACCGGAGACTTTTTTTCCTTTTTTTTTTTTTTTTTTTGGTAACCAAAATTACTTGGTATTTTTTGGTTTGTTTCGTAAGGGGAGGATATTGTGTCCAGGCTGTTTATTTTTCCGGAGCTGCGAGCTGACCTGCCACAAAGCGTATTGTTGGCACAGCATATTGATTGTGTGCACATTCACTTCCGTGTCCATATATAATTTGAGAGTGGTGTGTGCGGCTTGATTTCTCTCGTGTTTGCTGGCATGATTATTATAGCAACCATGGATTCAAATGATGTAGGATATTTTAATCGAAACTATTTTGGTTTGTCGCATGCGCACGCGCGTTGCAGTTGGGGGAGGAGGAGAGAAAAGGAAAGAGAGAGAGAGAGTGTGTGTGTATGTGTGTGTGTGTGTGTGTGTGTGTGTGTGTGTGTGTGTGTGTGTGTGTGTGTGTGTGTGTGTGTGTGTGTGTGTGTGTGTATGTGTGTGTGTATGTGTGTGTGTGTGTGTGTGTGTGTGTGTGTGTAAACTCGCACGGAAGCGGGCATCTGCAAAATCAGTTGCTTATGTTCAGCTCTGTAACGAACCTGCTGTTTGATTTTACTGTCCTGCCCTCCAATTATGCCTGTCTTCTCCTATAATTTGCACAAAGATGATTGAATGACACAGGATGACTAACCTTTGGGTTTTGCACTGTGTGCCTCAAAAGTCCATGTAACAAGTTCTACAGTCTTATCTTTACAACTCTTTTTAGTATGTAACTTGTTTTTTTACGCTCAGTCAACCAGTACGGCAACGCTTATTCTTTTTTTAATGACGTTTTTTGCATAGTCTTTTTGGTAGGCCATCACCCTTGTTTGTATATGCCTGATCAACACTGTCATTCTTAGAACTTGTCAATAAAAGTTGGACTGTACATGACATTAACGGAACCCAAAATTAGAAGGAAACTTACCCAAAGGGGATAACAGCAGTTGCCGAAGGAAGGGGAGACGTTCTGAATGTACCCTACGAGTGGTAATACATTCTTCAATGCAGCTGGTGTGGGTTCGCGATCGAGTCTGAGGATTATCCTGAATTCTTCGATCATTCGTTAGTTGGACACTCCGGATTCCTCGATGAACGCTGCTCTGTAGAACATTTGGGTATTTGGGACATTTGGGTATGCGTGCAGTTAGCCATTTGGCCTGAGCGCAGGCGGGCTCATGTTCGTACCCACGAACCCAAAACCCACCGCAACACATTATACAATACTGCGTTTGCTTTGTTCTAGGTTGTTAAATTCAGTAAGACCGGTTTGATTTAGTGTACCTACACCGCATCGCCCTGATATAACCGTACCGGTTGACTGGGCGTAAAACACCAACTTACTGACCTACACCGTTCTTCACTTAAAGAGTGATTCTCACAACATTGCATGCTGCCATTTACACTGGTGCCGTGTGCATGATTTTTACAGTCTCGGACCCAGGCGAAATTTTGGACGATAATCTGGTTGACGTTTATATTCAAAAGCTGCCTTGAATAATATATGTGATACGTGATATCGTGTAAAAAAATTGTATGACACATGAGCAGTCTGACCATACTAGGATTTTAGGTTAAGATAGAACGCTCCAAGAGACAGTGGAAAAAAACGTGACGTAATAGTAAGTGAGATCAGTGTTTAGGCAGACGTCTGAGTGGCTCCACGCTGACGTTTTTATATGACTTTTGAATGATACAGCTGTTTATGTAACTTTTGAATGATACAGCTGCCTCCAGTGGATGCAAATGATAGGACGATATTTAGCAAATTTTCTAAAGAAGCAGCCAACCAGTGCATAAGACTTGAAGAGCACACACAGAAGCAATTGGGGGAGGGGGAGAGAACGCACGCACGCACGCATGCACACGCACGCACACACACACACACACGTACACACACACACACACACACACACACACACACACACGCGCGCGCATGCGCGCGCGCACGCACGCACGCACGCACGCACGCACACACATATGCACACACGCACGCGCGCGCGTGAGCACACACACATACACACACACGCACGCACGCACGCACGCATGGTCACACACACGCACGCACGCACGCACGCACGCACGCGCGCGCACACACACACACACACACACACACACACACACACACACACACACACACACACACACACACACACAAGCGCCGAGCTCAATATCCCACCTCCCATACTTACGTTCCCACACCTTCGATCTGGCCGCATGCGGTAATGTGTTGACCGGCGGAATGCCCCGCGATGAGTCTGAGTCCAGGGTTGAAGTAATGTAATTTGCCGCTGCAGCTGGTATCTCTCGTCGTCGGTAAACGTGCGCTAGTACGTGTTTCGAAAGTTTTGTTCGGAATCCACCGGGCGTCCGCTCCGTTCTTCTGCTTTAAGCGTGTAGGCTAAGACCAACAGGGAGGCCACTTTTCCAGCATTTCGTACGGTGTTGGGTTTTATTGGCTGAAGCTATTCGGGTGACTAGCAGCCCGGAACCTGCTCGGGTCGGTGGCAGTCCCGAATCTCCATGGGTGGCAAGCTGCTCGAGTGGCTGGCAGCCCAGAACCTCCATGGGTTGCAAGCTGCTCGGGTAGGTGGCAGACCGGAACCTCCATGGGTGGCAGTTAAGCTGCTCGGGTAGGTGGCAGCCTGGAACCTGCATCGGTTGCAAGCTGCTCGGGTGAGTAGCAGCCCGGAACCTCCGTGGTGTAATGTCCAAGTAGCAGACGAAATAATGTTAATCAGCATTATCTCCCCTATAATGGTATTGTACATGCGCCGGTATTAAGCAACTTCACATACATAAAACATGCGCAGTGACACTAACGGAAAAACGCCCACCTTCCTCATCGACACGGGTACTTCAGTAAACATCATTGATTACCCATCCTATGGAGAGAGAGAAATGTATCCAAGACCCAGACTACAGCCTCATTCACTCATGATCGATGAGTATGGATCTCAGTCAGCGTTACCTGTCATTGGTAACTTTTCTACTCAGATCATGCTGCCCTTCTTCTGCTCAATGATGAAGGGATTGGGCTTTGGGGTCAGCTTATTGGTCTTGGGTTGTTTCACCAATGCATGATCACCAGGGTTGAGAGCGTAGGCCTTCGTGGGTGACAAGCTGCTCGGGTGGCCGGCAGCCCGGAACCTCCATGGGTGGCAAGCTGCTCGGTTAACTAGCATCCCGGAATCTCCCTGGGTCGCAAGCTGCTCGGGTGACTGGCATCCCGGAACCCCCATGGGTGGCAAGCTGCTCAGATGACTAGCATCCCGGAACAACCTCCATGGGTGGCAAGCTGCTCGGGTGGCCGGCAGTCCTGAACCTCCGTGGGTGGCAAGCTGCTCGGGTGACTAGCATCCCGGAACAACCTCCATGGGTGACAAGCTGCTCGGGCGGCCGGCAGCCCGGAACCTCCTTGGGTGGCAAGCTGCTCGGTTAACTAGCATCCCGGAATCTCCCTGGGTCGCAAGCTGCTCGGGTGACTAGCATCCCGGAACAACCTCCATGGGTGGCAAGCTGCTCGGGTGGCCGGCAGTCCTGAACCTCCGTGGGTGGCAAGCTGCTCGGTTAACTAGCAGTCCAGAACCTTCATGGGTTGCAACTGCTCGGGTAGGTGGCAGCCCGGAACGTCCATGGGTGGCAAGCTGCTCGGGTGGCTAGCAGCCCAGAACCTCCATGGGTTGCAACTGCTCGGGTAGGTGGCAGCCCGGAACGTCCATTGGTTGCAAGCATTCACAGCTTCCAGAAATGTGGCGCATGGTTCTGTTTCTGGGATTAACATATTCATTATCATCTACTCGAGCGCTACGAATTACAGTTACTTGGTTTGATCCTTTGCTTGTCCTTCGTCTCATCTCCATACATGTATTGATGGTTCATCTGCATAATACCCCCATACAAAATATCCCCAGACGAAGAAATGAAGCAGGAGACCTGGGAAGAAAAGCACACTGTAACTGCTTGGTTGTGGTGGCGGTGGTGATGGCGGTGGTTGGCAGAGGTCGCTGTCCCAGTAGTATTTACTACTTTGCTAGTGGTTCTTTCGCCAACAATAGGAGGTTGCCTTAACTATGTGTGCGATTAGCGGTTTGAAAAAAGAAGAAGAGGGGAAAGCAACACAAAGTATCCATGTACAACTACGAGGAGTAGTGAGGCAAGCAGTGCAGTCTGTGTTTGTAGTTACAATCAGAGAAACATAAGCAACGTTCTTCAAGTGCAGTGCTTCATCCAAAAGCCACTGCTTAGGGAGGAATGTTCATGTGGAGTCCATGAGATGCCTACACCGAGGAGCAAGGGTTGGGTCTAGCGGTACTGTTTTCCTCCACAGAATAACGTTTTCGTGGGTTCACTTCCGCCACAAAAAGCCGACAGACGAAGATAAGGCGCCTGAACACCTCTGTTTCACGTGTCCCGTGTTTCTCATGTAATGCCATCACAAACTATGTCAGAAATATCAAACACTAAAGAAAGATTTAACATAGGTCCAAACACATAAAAGACTGAAAAGAACGCTATCCATTAGGACAAAACACAACCTGCAATTTGAACACATAACATAGAGGCAGAACAGCAAAACCAGATGTAAGGTACTTAGTAGTAGACAGGCTGTTTCGGAATCAGACCGTTCGAGGATAAGACTTTGTGACCGGGAAGTTGGATTTCAAAAAAATGAAAATAATAATTTCAGATTTTGGTCGAATTTATATCCTCTTTTGTGGTTCGTCGTAGGTGTTTCGTTTGCTCTCTAGCTTTCTGCAGCAATGAAGTGTAGTCTACTTACTTCATGCAAATGCTTGGCAAACGTTCTGGAACGTAAAATGACAGTAGTCAGTGCATAAGGCTTCACACACACACACACACGCACACACACACGCACGCACGCACACACACACACACACACACACACACACACACACACACACACACACACACACACACACACACACACACACACACACACACACACACACACACACACACACACACACACACACGAGAAGATGGGGGATAATCAAACCCTCTCTCTCTCTCTCTCTCTCTCTCTCTCTCTCTCTCTCTCTCTCTCTCTCTCTCTCTCTCTCTCTCTCTCTCTTGTGTTTCACGCACCCCTACATGATTATATGCATGCACAGACACACGCGCGTGCACGCTCGCACAAGTAACCCTGTGACGCAAAGTCTATAGCTAGCCGCAGAGAGCCCCTAGAGTGTCAAAGCGAGGGTTTGCGTCTGTTTTTATCAGGCGACTAGTTAGCAATTCCCGGTCGTACCTTTTTTTCTTTTTCTTTTTTTCTTCTTCTTTTTTTATCGTGTCTTCATCTCGGACAGCTGTGGCCTCCTCACGTGATTGGTGTTCGTCTGCTCCAGACATGACACATTTTGCAGAGACAGCTGAGTCTCCATGGGACTGCTTGTCCTGTCCTTTCTTGTAAAACGCTCGCTTTCACGTGTCTCAGTGCACATTAATTTTGTCGTCAAAGACCAGCCCGCCCCCAGATTCGTGTGCGAAACGGAAGTATAAGTAAGTGTATAGACTGCTTGAAACTGAGGCCCCCTCTGCCCGAGTCTCCTCTGATTTCTTTTTCTGGAAATCGTTCCCGTTTTCATTCAGAATCGATGGAAATGCAATTAAGGGAAAATGTCAAAATCGGGCGCAAACTGTCTCGTGGTGTCGTATAGCTCTCGGTTGCAATGCAATGCGTGCGCGCAGAATCGGACGCCAGAAGGACCAGGCAACCAGCAAAGAGTGTCAACGTGTGGAATGTTTCAAACGGGTAGGGTCTGAAAGGTCGAGTTAAGAGAACTTCCACGGCCATTGATCAGCCAGAACACGGTGGGAGGCATCCCCAGTGGGCCTGAGCGGCGCATTTGGCACCACTTGTTTCCCCACCCTGCAATCCCGTTTACATGTGCGGTTCTGTGCGCTGTGCACGTGCGATGTGATTGTTTCATTCTGGTGTTCCCTGTCCCCCAGGAGTCGGACTACGTCAGAGCAATTAAAGGCAAGGACCTTTTTTTCTCTTTTTTTTTCACGTTAAGCGCACCACCATAAACCTGCCACCTCGCGTAGAAATGCATGTACCTATTTTCGTTCACAAAATACTTCCCGCTTTGGGAAGCGACGTGGAGGAGCCGTGCCAACCATGGGTATATACTGTTTGTTCCCAGCGGAATTGTGCAACCATAACACGCGATCACGGCCCAGTTAAGGCAGAATATAAGGGCAAATAACACCGGCTTACACGGGATGTTATGATTTTGCCCTTTCCTATCTCGGTCATCGCTTGCAAGGACGGGCGGAGCTAGAATGTAGCACTGACTAGATGGTGATCACAGACACTTCCTAATTATTCAACAAAGGATGCTGCCCTCCTAGCAAGCAAGCAGATGCATTGGAGCCAGCGGAACTCTTTGCGGTTTTGAAGCCTTGCCGAGCTATCTACCAGCCGAGTCATTTCATCGAAAGCTGATGGACGACAACGCTGTTTCTGCTGCTGGAGTGTGTGCTGTGAAATGTTGCTAATGTTGGGAAACAAAAGGGAAACTGAAAAATGAAACAGCGCAAGTGACATATACTGATTAACTCGGCATCCTGTCTTTGTAAGCAAGCTCTACTGAGTTGAAATAAGCATAACAGAGCACATTGGCCCTAGGCGGCGTTGACGAAAATTTGATACCTCACCTATATATGCAGTTCATGTAGTGAACTTCGATGTGTCATTCTACTTCATATTTTGGGGAATAATTATGCGAATTAGAGATATTTTGGCATCAAGTCATTTGTGGGAACATTTCTTCTAATTTTATGACACAAAGAACTTCTGACGCTCATGGTGATTCAGTAGTCCTTCTGACAGCTTGCTCATAGTGTTTGTTGAACAGAATGTTGTTTGCGAAACTGGGTCTAAAGCGGATCTCTGGACATTGCGACTCTCTTGGCAAAGTGACCGACTTTGACTTCGCTCCGGTGTTTGTCGGTGTTTCTGAAAATCTGTTGAATTCCACGCATTTGTTCAAGGCATGTGAAAATCTTGACTATGCGTTACCGATGCCATTGATATTTGTAGTCTTCGACGAATCCGCGCTTTTATTCTGGGCATTTGCAATTCTTAGCAATTCCTTGCCGGTGTTCAGGACATTTGCAATTCTTGGCGATTCCTCGTTGTTGCTCGTGACATTTGCAATTCTTGGCAATTCCTCGTTGGTGTTCAGGACATTTGCAAATCTGAACCGCTGTGATTTGTTCTTGCTGCCCGAATGATGATGGGTTCCGCGAGTTTGCAGTTGCGTAAACACAAATCCTCTGGTTGCGTGGAGTACCTTGCAATGTCCTCATCGCACGTAAAAATTAAACCAAAGTCAACCTTTACGGTGAGTCGGTAAGACAGGTAAACAAATTAAACAGAATGTTGTAGTCTGTTCTGCTTCTGTGTCATTTTCACTCAAGTTCTTTGCCCTTTGATTCATTTATTTCTCAGAAGTGTTTTGCTTTCTTCATTTTGTTTCATTATCAGTTGTTTTATTGATATTTGGAAAAGTGACTTTTGTTTGTTTGGAGTTTGTGCATGGTCAGCTGCTAAAATTAAATCAAAATAATGGCGGCTTACTGTTTTCATAGGATGTTTGATGGGTCAGTTATAATCCCTGACATATTTTAAGACAGCGAGTAATTGTGTCGTAATTTTTTGTGATTAATCAAGTCTATGCGTCAGTTGTTAAAATGAGGCAAGGCAAATGATTGTTTATCAGTAAATCAGTGGCAAAGCGATTTCGTGATCCCGGACACTAATTTTGCAGGTTACGTTTCAAGAACGATATTTCGGATCATACCATGGCATTTTTCAGATGCATGTGTGCAAAATTCACGTGTGTGTGTGTGTGTGTGTGTGTGTGTGTGTGTGTGTGTGTGTGTGTGTGTGTGTGTTATTGTTGTTGTTGTTTTGCCTCTACAACATCAAAAATGAGAATGAATGTTCTATTCATTTCGTGTTCGGCATACGATGTTGACTGAATCACTGACCGGTTGGGAATAAATATTTAAATCATGTATGACTACTTTTTATCTTTTCTTTTCTTTTTTAATATTTCGTAGCTAATACTATATTGTGCAAGGGAATCGAAATAAATTGTATGGTGCACAGTGTGGCAATCGTCAACGAAACAGTATGCTATACTTTATGCAAATTGAGCAGACAAGAATATGGCGCGTGTCATAACTCCTCGGTCGTTGTTCCTCTCAATGATATTCTCAACCGACAAATTTATGTATAGCTTATACATGGACAAAATGCCAAAGGGTCTAAAGGTGTTATGGACTTTCTGCTTGCAGTCAGATAACTTTTTCTTTTTTCTGCTTTTTAGCGTCTCGGTCGCTGCGGTGAATCTCGCAGGTGGGTGCTGGGGATGCTGAAATTGAGGCCCCCTCTCTTGAGAACCCAGAGCTCTCAACGGTTCTCCTTTTAAAGCCTGGAGTTAGGTCAGACCATAGCCATGTATGCTTCTTTCACTGCCAGGATTTCTTTTCTCTCTCTCTCTCTCTCTCTCTCTCTCTCTCTCTCTCTCTCTCTCTCTCTCTCTCTCTCTCTCTCTCTCTCTCTCTCTCTCTCTCTCTCTCTCTCTCTCTCTATATATATATATATATATATATATATATATATATATACTTTTTTCCCCTTTTTTCCCCTCTTTTTTTCTTCTTCTCATTTTCTAGTTTCTTCTTTCCCGGTCAGTTCAATCGCCCTGATATAACCGCACTGGTTGACTAGGCGTAAAACACCAATTTACTTATTTACTTACGGTCAGTTCAACTTCATTTAGGCCAAATCCTCTCTCCATTTTTTTTGTGTTAGGTGTGGCTAACATTGGTTTCCTTGCGGGCCGGTGGAATACAATAGGTCATCTAACCCTGCTCTTCGTCAGGAGTGATTGGGGCAGGTTCACGTGCTGAGCGGCCAAAGAATAAAAATACATGCAGGCTCCATATTATTTGTCATTGTGAATCATAAACAGTGAAGCAGATATTTACTTGTGATTTGATCAACTGTGTCTTGTTCTTGTACTTTTTCCGGAGATATTCTTGTACACGTTGTCAAGAATTTGCCTGAAAATACTCCTCAGTGGTGTGTGTGTGTGTGTGTGTGTGTGTGTGTGTGTGTGTGTGTGTGTGTGTGTGTGTGTGTGTGTGTGTGTGTGTGTTTCACCCCTGTGTTGCCACAGTAGCACGTAAAAGATCCCAGTCATTCTGCCAAAGATGCAGGCGGCAGGTTACAGCTAAACTCCCATGCATCCTACGTATGTAATAATAATAATAACAATAATAATTATTATTATAACAATAATAATAATAATAAAGAGGATTCTGTAGCGCCTATCTACCGCACAAGATGGGAGTGCAGGGTATTTTACAATAACACTAACAACACGCACATGGTGCATGTTTGTATGATGTCCACAGAACCTGCGGTGACACGGCAGCAGTTTCAGGCGGCATCAGCCATTCAGCAACCAAACAGCGCTGTAACCACGTCTGTGGATATTCAAAGCGTGCCGTGTAAAGCTACAGTCAGTCATTCAGAGTGGCATACGACTA
>JABMCL010003107.1:1262500-1282500 GCA_018857735.1 Alviniconcha marisindica | reverse complement strand
TTTTAATGTTTGCCTTTGTTGTTCATTCAACTTCAATTTCCGCCAATCGCCTTGAAACAAAGTGACGTGTAAAATAAAACCGTTCGCTTTCGTTTTCACTGACGTTCACTGACAGCTACGTCAACTAATGTTAATAAGGAGACCAAACATCTGCCTGAAAAGTAGCGTGGTCCGGCCAAAAAGGGCATCGTTTCGTGCTCGTGAGCACGTACGTGTGTGAGTCTGCGCGCGCGCCGCATTCTTTAAGAGCAGCTCTATTCGCCGTCCCCAAGGAAAGTGCGCTATTTCCTGTAACTATAACACTTTCACTGGTAAAGAAGCTCATAGAACCCCCGAGACATCGCCGTAAGGGGAGAGTCGGTGAAGCAGCGCCAGAGCATGCACTCCTCTCGAAAGCCGTAGGTTAAGCACGACCGAGCGCGGTCATCACATGGGTGAACGACTGTTACATGCTAGGATTCGCGCCCGCCCCGAGATGTCTCCGGAGTCCGACTCTGTGCAGAGTACAAAACGTCCTTCGGAGGGGACTATAAACAGCGGTCCTCCGATTGATGCAAAAAGACCGCATGCGCACATTAAAGATCCTGCAGTCCTTGTCAGAGTTCGGTGGATTATGGAAACACTAAAATAACGCAGCATGCACTAAAACCGTCCGTCTTCAAAATGATGAAATTTGACACTATATTTGTATATGGAAGAAGAAGGTGACATGGCAGCTAGACTGAACTCACTTTCTGTATGGCCAATAGCCTGTTGACTGCATACTTTTATGCTGAATCCATTTTGGCAGTGAAGACAGAAGCTACCGATGCTATTCTCTGATTGTAAAACCTTTAGAAAAAGTGTCGATCCACAATTTGTTTGTATCGGACATGAAATGCCTTCTGAAGAGGAGGAGGATCGTACTGTTGCGAAAGTACTTAGCCTTGCTGTGACTCATGTCATAGGATGTAGTGGTCTGAGTGGCAAATACGAGGTTTAATTAGAACAAAAGACGACGAGGTTAAATTAGAACCAGATACGACGTTTAATTAGTACCAGACATTTAATTAGAGCAAAATACAATGAGGTTAAATTAGAACCAGATACAGCGGCGTTTAATTAGAACCAGACATTTAATTCGAACCAAATACAACGAGATTAAATTAGAACCAAACACAACGACGTTTAATTAGAACCAGACGTACAGATACAGAGCATTTGAAAAAGCTGCACGGGCGAGGGCTACTTTTGGTCACAGAGTGCAGGTTGTGAAGGCTGCGGCCGAGTCGTCGAAGCTCAGAAACTTTCTAACCGAAGGTGTGGACATGCCGTTATAGCAGCCCCTATAGGGCACATGTTCTCCGGGTTCAGTCGTGCAGCGCCTTTATTTAGCGAAAGCACCTCGGTCCGACCCGCAGCGGATGCAGGCTGAGGGACGTCTCTTTTAAGTTCTCCCGAGACAAAGATTTTGCAGACGCGTTTGTCACTGCCTGTCTCGCTTCCCTGGGCACAGCAGGCACTAAGACCGCCACTCGCTTTAAAGATCCCACGTCCGCCTTTCAGTCAGAGACGGCCTAGAGGCTGGTGGTATCGAAACACAAATACTGCACAAAATCCGCATATTGAGATACGTGTGTGTGTGTGTGTGTGTGTGTGTGTGTGTGTGTGTGTGTGTGTGTGTGTGTGTGTGTGTGTGTGTGTGTGTGTGTTGGTGTGTGTGTGTGTGTGTGGTGTGTGTTGGTGTGTTTTGTGTGTGTGTGTGTGTGTGTGGTGTGTGTTTGCGTGTGTGTGTGTGTGTGTGTGTGCGTGTGTGTGTGTGGTGTATGTGTGTGCGTGTGTGTGTGTGCGTGTGTGTGTGTGTGTGTGTTGCATGCTTTGGATCTTGAAAACGTGTACATTTACAGAATATGTAAGCGTTTAGTGCCTATGTGGGTTAGGCGCCCTAAGTGCCCTTTATCATTTTACTGATCAGGATGATTTGTGTCTGATCCTCAGCTACAACACTAGCATCAGCTTTACCAACATAACACAACAGCAATAACCACACCCTTCGTAAAGGGTATGGAAAATTTGACAGAAGGTGAGCAATGATCCTTATTGAGCCCTTCGATTGCGAGCAAGGAAAAACATGATCACACAAAAGCAAATGGAAAAAAAATGAAATGTATGAGTCCTTGTCTGTTGCCAGGCGATGAGGTCATCAATCAGTGGAATTAATCTTGCATTCTAAGAGAAGGGGAGCGGGTTCGGATAGCATACGGCGTTTCACTTGACACAATTTATTGTCTGCACGTGCAATACGTTACAGGCGAGGTTTATGCGCGATCTCATTGGATTCAACTCCTTTCTCATAATCAATTTGATGGGTGGGAATAGAATCAATATGGCAGTGTCTCTTTAAACGTCTCGTGGAAGCAATTTTGCCCCAGTAAGTGATCGAACTTGTCACTGCGTCAGACTGTTCGTGGACAAATTGAAGCCTTGCTCTTTTTGGTAGGGCTTAGCGATTCATTTAGTTTCAGCTTTTCCTGTTTCTTTTCCGAAATTTGGAAAGAAAACCCTCTTCCCATATTCTTTTTGCTGGTTTTAATGCTGCTATCGTTCTTATTGGCAACTAGTAATCTCTCTCTCTCTCTCTCTCTCTCTCTCTCTCTCTCTCTCTCTCTCTCTCTCTCTCTCTCTCTCTCTCTCTCTCTCTCTCTCTCTCTTCCCACATCTCTGTCTTACTCGGCATCCGGATCATTCGCAAACCATCCCCACGATAAATCACTTCCTGGTCCCTTCACTCCCCCGCATGTACATACATGGTCTTGGTGGTGAACATTTTGTGGGTGATGTCCGCTGGGGAGCAAACCAGGGATGAAAACTGGAGGGGGTGGGGTGCGAACAGTCCGGGTAGATGATCGCAAACACACTCTCTCTCTCTCTCTCTCTCTCTCTCTCTCTCTCTCTCTCTCTCTCTCTCTCTCTCTCTCTCTCTCTCTCTCTCTCTCTCTCTCTCTCTCTCTCTCTCACACACACACACACACACACACACACACACAGGCGCGCGCGCGCGCACACATACACACAGGCGCGCGCACGCACGCACAATTCCTACGTCTCGACATAAAGTTTAAAGCCGCGTCGTTTGGTAGGTAGGTACGTTTTTAGCTTATCGCCACCTGTGCAGCTGTGAGGGGGGAAATACAAATGCGCCATCAGCAGCAACCAACGAAAGGAAAGGAAGCGACGAGCCAGAGATTTGTGGTCGCGGCCTCCGCTGGTATTGTGCGGCACCGCTGCTGTGACTGCGGGACAGAGTGGGCGATGGTGGCCGGTGCTGCGACACCATCACTGGTCAGGCCTGGCTGGGAACCTGCACAACCTGACAAGTTAGGAAAAGGGCCCAGCACGTGATCCAATCAAGGCGCCAAACTGCCTTGCTTCGAAGTTTCGGAGAGGGGAGAAACAGAGAAAAAAAAGAAAACCCGTGTCGCCAGTGGGAAGTTTCTAGACAGAATGCCGTTAATCAGCGTGCGCATTTTTGCTGACGTGTGCTTGTAGTTCCAAGCTGTAACGCTGGTGGAAATGTACTTTTGGCGAAACTAAACGAAGGAAGCAGTGCGGTTTCCTTAAGTTCGATCTGCGACGAAGTAATAGAAAATGAGATTTACTGTTGACCTCAGTTTTTGAAGGGTGTCATTTCACTGTTTAACGATAATTCTCTACCGACTGTTCAACACAATGCTGACACCAAGTGTCTACATACGAAGCGTTCCGGCCGAACAAAACAATATTACAACTGTTCGATATTGCGATTCCAAAATATTCGTTCGCAAAACTAACATTTATCTGTGATCCTAAAAATAACTCGCTCTGGGGAAAACTGCTTTCCCGGATCTATCAGTATTGTGGAGATTGATGTGTTGTGAAGTGCTTCCAATTTCTTTCTTCGTTTGCGCGCTTTGCTATTAATATCAGCCCTCGTTATTGTTGATGCTGTCTGGCTTTGTCCGATCTGGTGATGACAGATTATTTCGGGATTTGGTGAAGCTGTGGTAAGCCGTTTCGATTCTGAGCAAGAATAACTTCGTGCTGACTGCTGAAAGAGGAATACGTTTGTTTCCAATAATATATAGGATTTGGCACAAACACAAAGTTGTAAATAGCTTCCAAGCTGATACAACAACTGGCAGGCTAATCAACCAGTTCAAGGTACTCGTTCTCACATCGTCTGGCCGTGAGAAAGAACGTGTTTCCTTTTGTCAGGATCATCACATTCCGGCTTCGTATCAGTCTGCTGCTCAAACGGATTTACATTTTAAATTATATTTGCTATTCCTATTCTAAAGAATTCCTGTATCAGTGCCATGAACCTGTTTCCTGCCAAGAACGAGTCTCAAAGTAGTCGAAGATCAGCTTCTTCCAGCCCAGTTGTTCTCCAGTCGCAGGAGCGTCATTGTTACTGCGAAGTTAGTGTTGTTTGAGGTCCGGTTGTTTTGACTCTTTGTTGGGGGATTAGCCTCGTGATTAGTTGATGCTCAAACTTTCAGACTACGCTTCCATCGTGTGTTTGAAGAAACAATACAGAGACCATACAACGCTCACTCTCTTCGCGGCTTCTTTTTTTCTGGGTTAAAATACGTTGTTGTATTTTTAAGGTGAAGTACTTTATCATCAGAATTCGACCTTGATTTAACCAGAAATAATAGAACACAAATCCCTAAAAGGCACATGCATCCATCCCGAGCTTCCACTCAGGTTCAAACTTTTTCAAGCCCTGACACCACTGCCCGGCTTGTGCCACATGCCTACACAGAAATCCCCCACCCCGGTTTGAAAGCGCTGACCACCCTGCACTGACGCTGTCCCCCTTTTGCCAGCTACCTCCACCTCCAGCTCCACCCCCACCCTGTGGTCGCCCTCAATGCCTATGACCTCCATGTCGGGCCACTTCCTGCGGGACATCCCGCTACGCGCCCTGCAGCGCAAGGTGGGTGATGAGCACGTAAATCTGCTGCAGGCTTGCTACGATAACCCGCTCTTCACGGAGGAGGACGACAGGGACCACAAGGTGCCCGGGGGGCGCTCCAGGGGCTCCGGGGGTGGCGGACAGGATGGGCGCGTGCCCATGGCCAAGGACTATATGCACTCGCTGCCCCCCGGGCCTCCCGTACCCGAGATCCGCTTTTCCGAGAAGAAGCGGCGCCGGTTTCTGCTCAAGTTCCTCATCATCTGTCTCATCGTCGTCGTTCTCATGGCCGTCGCGATCGGCCTCATCGTCCACTTCATGCGTGAGTAGCACCTTGTTTCTTTTCTTCTTCGTTTTTTTGTCTTTTTTTTTTTTTTTGGTCTTTAATGTTCTTATTTTTTGGCCTGTTGTTTTGATGGCTGTGTTCGATGTTCATTGGTGGTTGAATTGCTGGCAGGTTGTTAGGATTGCTACCTAGGTTCTTCGGTGGATGGAGGGTGTCGCTGGCCTGGTGGAGTTTTTTTAAGGTTGTTTGTGATGTTGATGAAGGTAGTGATAATGTCTGTTTGTGTAAGAGTTTTTTCATTTCTTTTTTTTCTTTTTATGTTCGGCTTTGCTCTGGTTATAAACTGATAAATGTAACTCTTGTTTTTATCTGCGGTTATCTCTCTCTCTCTCTCTCTCTCTCTCTCTCTCTCTCTCTCTCCTCTCTCTCTCCTCTCTCTCTCTCGCCTATTAACCGTCCATGGTTGATTGGTCATAAAAACCAGTTCCTTACTCTCCCCCCCCCCCCCCCCCCCCCCCCCCCCCCCCCCCCCCCCCCCTCCCCAACCGCGTCCGCTTACTATTGATTATGAGTACGTTCTCATTCTGGATAAATCTCGAAAATCCAGTTGTCACCTATTTTGGTGATGATTAACTGTGTGAGAATGACTTCGGCTGCAAGCGAGATTAATGTCAGTATGATTTGCGATGCGACGTTAGTAGCACAGGGGGGAAAGAATAACCAATAAACAGAGCTAGCAAAAATAAGAACGACAATCATGATGTGCAGTGCACATGAGAGCGTATTATTATTTGAGTAGAATGTGCAGCACAGTTATTCAGATCTCCGTCGTTGTCGACTGGCCGTTACAACCTCGATTGACAGTTTGAGAATCTGTTTTGTTCGACGAGTAGAGAGATCAAAGGGAAAAACCAAAGAAAATTTAGGTTGTAGAATGTTTGCTTGTTAATTTTATATCGAATCGATGCTAGAAGGTTTCTGTCATTGCACTGAATCATCCATCATGTATGAATAGATAGCCCCAGGTAAACTTTCAGAGATGTCGCTGCCTAGCTGCTTCCCCTGGTGGATTTATTTTCCACCTGGTAAAACCCGTCTAACAACTAGTCCTTGCTAAGCTGCTAATAATATATATATAGGGCATCATTCACATTCATATGTGAAGCATAAATGAATGAGTGGTTGTTGTTGTTGTTGTTTTATACATGAAGTATAAAAAATATGTATTAGAAAACTTCCACACAAAACGTCAGTATTCACGGCGCCAGATACACAAAAGCATACGGGATGTTGGGGGGGGGGGGGGGGGGGAAGATATGTAGTCATTCGTGGTTTTAACTTACAATGTCCTTAGAGAATCCCATGCAAAATCAAAGGGGTATTTTGTGACAAAATGTGTAATTTAAAGGGTTGATATCAAAAAGAATAATAACTGATAAATACAATCGTATTTTGATCCCATCTACCCGTTGCTGACACACCAACTTGTTTGGAGGAATTCTTAATGACCACCCCAACTGTCCCGTCTTCCGGCTATTCTCTAGATGGGAAGCTGGTCACAACTGTAGTCAGGCCACTAGGCCTCGTACTCTAAGCGGCCAGGAAAATACGCACAGTAGCAGGGAAGCAAGGGACGAAAAGGGCCATCAAACGTCGATAAGAGTGGCGGTCCAATCCCATTTTGACCAGCTGCGCGTCTCCAGGAAGAGACCGGGCTGAAATTGTAACGAAAACACAGGAGACGACCACGAGGAGTCTGGGCTCGAATAGTACTTAAAGGACATCAGGCGACCAGGAAGGTGTGAAACTGTAACTGCAACGGAAACACTGGAGACGATATAGCATCGACAGGACAGAAGATGCCTAAGAAGAACCTGGGCAGAAACAGTAACGGAAACACTGGGCAGAAACAGAAACGGAAACACTGGGCAGAAACAGTAACGGAAACACGGGAGACGACCAAGAAGACTGGATTTAAATAATATAGAAATGACAGTTATAGTCTCCAAAACCTGTCCAAATTATGTTTAGTATGATGAGTATGATGTAAAGTTTATTCTCAAAAACTGTACATCCTCAAATCTCTGAATGAAAAACCAGCACTACCTCCCATTGGTTGAAATGTATCGAGACTGGATCGAAACAGTATCGAAAGGATAGAAGACGCCCAAAACGAGTCTGGGCTAGAATGATATCGAAGGGAAAAGGAGGCGTCTAAAACGAGACTGGGTGAAATAGTATCCTTAAGACAGAAGACGCTGATAAAGAGATTGGGATCAAACAGTATTGAAAGGGCAGAAGGCGTTCAAGAGGTGACTGGGTTCAGGCAGTATGAAGGACAGAAAATGTCAAAGAAGCGACTGGGTTCTAACACCATCGAAAGGACAAAAGACGTGCGAAATAGTCTTGGGGATTTCTCTTGGAAAAATAATTTGCCGCCGACGCTTAATTGCTAGCCTACTTTTTCACACACCATTCTCCGTTTGTATACGCTATTGTATAACATTGGATTGAATCGTCTAATGTGGTTGAAAACACAAAAGAAAACGGTATTTTTAGATACAATGGCCAGCCCAATAAACGTGCGAACGTAGATAATTCAGCACTTACAGCAGGTTTCGAACAGGCATGTTCCATAATACTTTCAGAAACCAACAACACTAGCATCCTGTTGAAGGGAAGGCCTTGTGCGTTTTGTAAAGTCAGTTTTGCTGTGAATGTCTTTACTCTGATTAAATTCGTGACTCAGCTGTTTCGAGACCCTTGCATGATATAAATTTGATCGCCAGCATCAAACATTTAATCAGCTAATGCACACAACAGGAACCTTCAACAATCATTTTCTCGTGAGACTTTCCGTGAAATGAGATATTCTGTTACCCGTTCCATGGTGTGTGTGTGTGTGTGTGTGTGTGTGTGTGTGTGTGTGTGTGTGTGTGTGTGTGTGTGTGTGTGTGTGTGTGTGTGCGCGCGCGCGCTCGTGCGCTTGAAGGTATATAGTATGTGTGTGTGTGTGTGTGTGGTGTGTGTGTGTGTGTGTGTGTGTGTGTGTTCAGTTGTGCTTTTACTTTTCCATATGTTCATAGAGTAGTCAAATGCATAAATACTATTGTAATATTGTCTCCAGACAAACCTAAAACAATTGTTGTTATTGCCGTTTCCCTATTACCAACCGAGGTATGATCTCTCTCTCTCTCTCTCTCTCTCTCTCTCTCTCTCTCTCTCTCTCTCTCTCTCTCTCTCTCTCTCTCTCTCAGTTACTTGCTCCTTTTTATGTGTGGTTTTTCTCCTCATATCGCTTATGAATGCATATACACACACACACACACACACACACGCACGCACGCACACGTACACACACACACACACACGTACACACACACAGTCGTGATATAAATTTGTCTCTACGCACGATAGTAGAATTATAGTTAACATCATATCAGTAACTAATAACAAATAATCTAACATTTTCTCGACTCCCCTTCAGTAGCCCTTCTAGAGGCCCTTCACACTCCCTCACACACACAAACAAACAAAAACAACAATAACATTGATCAGACACTTGTGGTCCTCGCAACATTGTCATCACACCCTTCAAAGAGTTCAAACGACGAATGACAGAAGCAGTGAAGCTTGAACGAAAACGTTTTGTTTTGACAAGAGGGACTTTGGATGGCATTTGGATGACGTAGAGAGCAAAGACAGGCTGTCATTTAGCGTAGTGTCGAGACTGCAAATCTGCATGCCAACTGTCTTCTCACAGAGGTACACAATCCTTCTCAGTTTGTTTAAAATTGTGAGGCTCAGATTGTCATACTAGGGAAAAAATGAGGTCGGCAGACTCAGTGAAGCTATTGTAGAACAAAACTTGAGAGTCTCCATCTTTGCGCCGAAGGAACGAAGTTTGCGAAGCAGATACAATATGTTTTGGGCTTCTTCTTTTTTCTTTTCTTCTTCTACTTCTTTTTTTCTTTTCTTTTTTCCCATTTAAGATCAACATGGGCATTGAAGCATAGTTTGGGGCCAATGGTAGTACCCAGCTACTTTATCACCTCGTTTCTTTCCACTGTTCGGCATTTAAGGTAAGCGACTAGAGCTGGGAAGGAGAAAGCCTGACGTCAGTCACTAACTCCTTGGTTTTGGAGACGATATGGTCTGAGCACGTACACCAGCTGAAAAAGTTCTGAGCTTCAATGTCATACTCTGTCTGTGACCCAGAACAGTCGACAGGAGGAAGGACACAAGCCTGTGGAGCACCAGTAGGTGTGGCAGTCCAAGGGGATATCGCATCGTCCGTGCACACTCGCGCTCGCTGCTTCTGTTCTGTCGGGAAGGACACGATCCACAGGGTGATCGCACGGCTGAGGTTATTATAGGTCCATGAGCGTTCTGGCAAGGAGGTGGGTCTGGATAGTGTGAAGGCCGAGGCCGGGTCAGCAAACAGGACGCGCACATAGGACTTGGGCTTCTCAAGCTGTTCAAAAACACAGTTGAGCAGCACGACGACGATATCCTGGACATTTCTGTTGTGACGACAGGCAGACTGGAGAGGATGTTGCTGGTCGCTGGTCTGACGCGGAAGTCGCCTCCAGATCAATGTTCCCAAGCATTTCATCGCCAATGACGTCAGTGCGATGGGTCTGAAGTCATTCAGGCGAGACGGATGGGACCTTCTGGGGAATGGGTCTGAAGTCATTCAGGCAGGACGGATGGGACCTTCTGGGGAATGGGGCGCGTGATGGAGTGCTTCCATGATGTAGAAATATGGCATGAGAAGAGGAAAGCGTTGAGCAGACGGACAAAGACAGGGGCAAGCTGCTCACTGTATGTCTTTAACAGGCGAGGATTGATTTAATCAGGCCCCAGAGCTCAGGAGCTGTGTGAACGTCGAGTTAGCAGTCCTGGGCTTCCCGTCCCTGATAGTCCGTAGTCTGTGGACGTAAAGCAACACTGAACTCATCAGACCTGGCAGCTTTACTGGGGTGAAGTTGTTCGAACAGCTCTCCTCTTTCGATATTTTCAATGAGGAATACGCAGGAGGGAGTTGTCAAGCTTCCTCGGTGACGGCATCAAGCTGGACCGAGTCGTTCTCTTCAAATCTTGCTAGAAAGTATTCAACTGGTCAGTGAACTGCGAGGGGGTCAGACCCTGAAGTTGGGGTGTAGTGGAGCTATGCTTGACTGTCATATCAGCCATCTGCTTAATCCCACCCCAGGCTGGCGCCAGTTACCTATAAAGAGCAAATGACCTCTAGTGAACCGTTCCTCAATCTCTTCTCTCAACGTTCTCTTGCAGTCCCTGATCTTTACCCTCAGTCTGGCCTGTAGTCGTTTCATTTCTGTAATATTCTTCACACGCAAAGGCTTTTGCCTTTTGTTTTAGAGCATGCTTCAGATCATTGGCAATCGATGGCTTGTTGTTGGGGAACAATTTGATGGTCTTCGAAGGAATGATCATTTCTTCACAAAACGTGATGTAGCAAGACACGACGTCAGACAAAGCATCAAGAGACTGGGACGGTTCAAGGAGAATGTCCTAGCAGCTGGTGACAGGCCTGGGGGCGGGGGGGGGGACAACACTTTAGTGGACTATTCAGCTGGCGTCGCTGATTTCAACCTTGTCTTGTAGGTGGGGGAGAGGTGCACTGTACAGTGTTCAGAGGATCCAGGGGGAGCTATAACTCTGCATCAGAGAGTGTAGGCATTACGCACTTTGACATGGCACTTGTCCAGAATGCTTTTTTCTCTTGGACCGTCGACATAGTGACTGAAGGCTGGCAGCTGACTTGCTCAGTGGACATTGAATAACAGCACCAAGAACATAACCAAGAACAATCTTCGATGAGTCCTGTTTCTTGCACACACACACACGCACACACACACACGCACACACGCACGCACGCACGCACGCACGCACGCACGCACGCACGCACGCACGCACGCACGCACGCACGCACGCACACACACACACACACTTGTTGAAGACATGTTTTTATATTTCCTTTTCTGGATCAGGGAGATTCTGAAGCTTTTCCCGTTGTTCCAGAGTTTTCTTTTCCCAAAGTCTCTCCTGCATCCTTCTCCGTACAGTTCCCTGTCGTCATAGTTCACTCCCCCTCGCTTTCTCTCCTCAAAGTTTCCTCCCCTTCCCCTCTCTTTCTCTATCATCTTCGCCAAGCGCAAAGAACGTGTGGTTGTCTACAGGGAGTAAAACTGCTTTGTACAAGTGAACATTGACATTGAAATTACGGTTTTGAGTTACACAACCATTTCTTAAAAAATCAAGAAGCAAGATACTTGAAATTCCACAAGAGGGTTCGTCAATCACCTTGTGTTCCTGAGCCTCATTTGTATGTCTGCAAATAGCAGTGCAGAAAGTCCGTTTTTATTGATTACGTTTGAAGGAACGTGAGGCGTCGATACCAAAGAGCCTCAGGCGGGAAATTTAGATAATTGATTGAATTTGCTAGTTGTTGAATTTTCCCCCCACCCCTTTTTTTTAAAGCTAGCCAGCCCTCCATTGTACTCCCACAGGACAAAAGGGTCGGGGAAGAACAACTTGAAGCATCTGCTTCGAGTCGTTCCTTTTCTGCTTCGTGATTTGCAGAATCCGGTAATTCTATTTCCGTGCCTGGCTTTCCTCTCGAAGTGACGAAACGAAAGTTTTCATTGCAACTCCCTCGAGTTGAATTGGGTGTCAGTGTCAATGTAAAACCTAGCCCCCTCCGTCCCGCACCCCGTCGATCGCCTGGCTGTATTTGCAGTGTTTGGTTTGGACCCTTGTATATGGCTGGAGTAGACGTGACAGCCCTCTTGGAATTCAGTGTCGCTCGACCTAAGTTTTTGTTTGGGGCCGTGCGCGTGGAGTGATGCCGTGAAGAAACAGCCATGTTTTATTTGTTTTTCCCTCTTTATCCTTCCACGACTAGGACTTCGTTGAAGACATTCTCTACATTCGTCAGGGCCGAGATACCCCGGGAAATAGCGTGGTTCAGTGGTGAAGATACTGGTCTTAGAATGGTGGAGATACTGGACTGAAAATCGAGCGGCTGCGGGTTGGAACCCCGGTTCAGTGACCAATTCCTCGCTCCTCTCCTCGGTCTCCAGGGCGCTGGGAGCGGTGTCCAGCTCGTCGGTTGAGACAACAACAACAACAACAACAGCAGCAACGACAACAACAACAACAACAACAAAAACGAGATCCCTAGTGGTACAAGCATCCGCATGTGAAAGGACCCACGACAGCGGGAAAATGCCCTGGAAAAAATCTGCATAATTTCCACCAGTTCTAAGGAGTAAATATACTGGTAGTAGTGTACTGTTTCTGCTGGTTTTCTTCTGGGAAAGCGACCCGAATTTCTGATGCTAAACTTCCCATTGGGTACCACACCACCAAAGAAATAAGTATACAAAATACAATTTCAGCACCACAACCAAATCAAATGGTTCAGATGCAGAATGGCTATTCATTTTGATTTACTCTTGTTGTGGGGTGGGGTTTTATTTTGTTTTGTTTGATCAGAAAACGTGAACCTTAAAACGTGTGGTTAGAGTTGCAAAGGGAAACACATAAAAGGTTCAAAAAAACGCTATTTATTAGCACAAGGCAAAACCTATTTATTAAGACAAGGCAAAACCTATTTATTAGGACAAGACAGAAGCTATTTTTTAGGACAAGGCAAAGTGAAACATTTGAAAACGCAATAGTGCTGTGATAATATAATATTTGTTGCTTTCCTTTCGGGACCTTTTCCAGAAGGAAAACAAAAACGGACTGAACATCTCGCCGGAGTGTTATTTGTATCGTAAATTATGCCACTCACACTGAAGCATCGACCGTGGCTTGTGCCGCCCTTTCATTAGACTCCGGTCGATGCTGGGAGGGTACGCCGCTATTCGAAGACAACTTTCATGAACAGAGTTGTTGTTCCTCCTTCAGATATAGTTTAGCAACGTACTGAACTGAGACGGTTAACCCTCATTCAGTACAGGTCAATGTTCACGAGTCTAAACTTCATAACTGCCTTTGGTGCACAGTAGTCATGCATTTTAAGCAAGATGTAGATGGACACAGAGTTTGGGTGATTCTTCCTCGTTCAGTCTCTCTCGGTGACGCCATGTAACTACACCACTTCGGTGGATATTCAAAAAACGCGCTATAAAAAAGCTGTTCACTCATGTAGAATCATATCCCGTCCCTAATAAGCCGTACGGTTTCTGTGGACGTTAAGCACCATGTTTATGTAGAATCATATGCGAGCGCAGTGAGTCTGCTCGAGAGCGGAGAATAGCGCTATATAAAAGCGATCAATAATAATAATAATAATGTAAGCAGCCGGAATGATACACAAATACATCATTTAAAGAAGCAAATGCAGTTGTAATAATAACAAAAAGACAAAAACAAAAAAGAAGTCTTCTTCGTTCTCTGCGGGTAGTTGTCTACGCAGCTTCCTCGATGTAGGCAACAGGAATTGTAAATTAGAAGCATCATTAAATTTTAAACTTTGTGATGAGACGCCTTTTGTTGTTGTTGTTGTTTGTTGTTGTTTACAAATGTTATTATCGGTAATAGTAATGATGATGATTGTGATGTTAATCATCTCTGTTCGTTCCGTGTAAATTTCCATGCAGCCAGTTTTCTTGCTATAGACGACATAACTAATAGTTAACATCATTTAAGGAGGCGCTTACATTTAGACGAAGAGGGAGGAGCTTCAGGAGAAAGGGATTACGAAGGAGGAGGAAGAAGAAGAAGAAGAGAAAAAACGAAAGAAAAAGAAAAAAAAGAAAGAAAAAACAAACATCATTATCATAAAAGTTGTAAACACCTTAAAAATCTTTTTAAAAACAACATCGTTATCATAAATGTTGTAAACACCTTATCCCGAAATGATCTCTTAGTTTCACAAGGCGGGAACCTTTGAAACCTATTTCTCCAGCTGCCACGACGTCTCCTCTCAGGCGCTGGGCACAGAGACGGAGACAGTTCAGGGAAACGATGATGCTGTCCGAGAGTTTTACAACTCTACAAAGTCTCGTTACAGATCAACAGGAGTCTAGCCGTTACTATAGATCACCAAAAGGTGCCGAACACGTGGCTTTGTTGCTCTCTCGAAGGATCACTGCGGCCCAAAGGCTTGAGGCAGAACTGACATGATGGATGCGTCTGTGGTGCGTGCTGTTGAGGAAGGCTAGCTAAACTTTAAAGGCGAACACCCTCATCTGTTGACTGTGAAACTTTATCGCTGATTCTTCCTGTTCTGATAATTATGTTGGAGCTTTATTATCTGCACGCCTGCTTTATATCAACATAGTTGTACAACAGCGTTTGAATACAAGAAACAAACCAATATGTGCAGACAACAAAGCTTTCTGTGGCTCAACCTACGAACTGTTACAATCTCGGAGATTACAATCATGTTCACACACCTTGATCATATGCCCGCATTTTCAGTGCAGACCTGTTACCCGTTGTGTAGGGTCGAGAGAGGCCAGTTTGTGGGCGCGTTGCCACCCGGAGAAGATTCCTATGATGCTGTCAAGTTAGGCTGATTTTCAGTTGTTGTTGTTGTTGTTTTCTGCTTAAGCATATGCACACAAAAAACACTACCTCGTCTGTATTTATTTGTTGCTGTTGTTGATCGCTTTTATATAGCGCTATTCCGCTCCCTCCATCGCGCTCGCATGTGATTGTACATGAGTGACTAGCTTTTTATAGCGCATTTTTGGATATCCACAGAAGTGGTGTACGTACAGCGCTTGCATGGCTGCATGGTGCCACATGAAACTGCTGCCGTCTCGGTGCGTTTTGCATGCGTGTTTAGCTGTAACCTGCCATCTGCATTTTGGGCAGAATGACCGGGATCTTTTTATGTGCTACTGCGTAACACGGGGGTGGAACGGATACCGAAATAAGAGTCAGCTCAGAAAGTTGACTCTGGAGAAGAAAATTCTCCTACCGCTCCTGCCGGGATTCGAACCCGCGACCTTTCAATCACGAGTCCGGCGCTTCTAACCACTGAGCTATCCCCGCTCCCCATTTCAGTTGATTATAGTGCCAACATGTGGCGACTGCATGTCAGGTGAAGGAGAATGAGTGGTTACAGCTAAGGAAACCAGTGTCGAGTTACAGAAATATTTCTCTGATATTGAATTATGGCTCATTAGCTAGCTGGCAATAAGATCGCCTAGGCAAGAAACGGTCGATTCTCAAGTTCCACAGCTGCGCCTGTTTGTACACAGATTAAGCCTTTGTCTACAAATTGTTTATAATACGTCCGATAATGCATTCTTCATCTGGGCACATCTGCGTCTTGGATGTGTATACAAAGTGTGGGGGATAAACTATCCCCAAAGACTGCGAGCGTTGTGTCTTTTTACTTTGACCTTGACCGACAAGTCTTTAATTCAATGTGGAGGAAGTTCATAGAATCGCCAGTGCCCAGTTCCTAGTCTGCATCTGTCGAAAAATCCTCCAGATTTATTGGGTTCAAACTAAATGTAGCCAATAACAGCTTTGCAATTTTTGCAGGTGTTCTTTCGTCAATAAGATATTGCCTGTGGAAATTCTTCACAACATAATCCAGCCGTAGCGTTGTGGGTTTTTTTCTTTCTTTTTTTTCTTTTCTTTTTGTCCGCCAAACCCATGTCTGAAGTGGCGCGTCGATTGGCTGCGTGCGTGCGTGCGTGTGTGTGTGTGTGTGTGTGTGGTGTGTGTGTGTGTGTGTGTGTGTGTGTGTGTGTGTGTGTGTGTGTGTGTGCGCGCGCGCGCATGCGTGTTCTTGTGTGTGGCCTCATTATACAGCGAATTTTTCTTGGACACTGAATGTGAGCAATCTCAGACTATGCGTTGTGGTAGGAACGACTGCGCTTCGTTTTTGTTGTTTTCTTTCAAAGTATCCTTTTTTCACCAGAATCAACAAACACGCGACAAGGCTTCGAAATGTTTTCCGTATTCTAGAGGGTTGATCAATTACATTACAAAAAGGTTGCAATGCATGCAAATATAAACAAACCCTGCCAAAGAACATTTCAGTGCAGTCAGAGTGTCCGATGCCTGGGTTCAGATGTGCTTACAAACGGGGAAAACGCCCCCAAGCCGTTCATTTGAAGACTGTTCCAACCACGTGATTATTGTGCTCTCCGCGTTTAGGAGTTTGAAGACGTCTATGATCAATCGAGAACGGCTGCTCGAGACTGAACATGCAATAAATCAATGTTTCGATCATCACTGGGCAAAAAAAGGACCTGCTCTGAGAGCCCGTGCGTAGCGTCGTCACACAGCAGACTGAGTTCAATAAGTGAGCCTTTTCATTCAGCTGCTCCTACAGTCAGTTCCATGTACAGGAAATTATTAAAGCGTGTTCACAAGGTTCTCCTTCGATCTCGTTCCTCGCTATGATATTCTCCCGTAACATACGGAACGCCGTGCGCTTTTCTGTTCACTGTTAGGAGCTATAGGATTATTCAGTGTTCTATGAGTGGGTTCCTCACTTACTGCTTTGACTGTGCCTGTATAATATATTTCCTCCTGTATGTGGGTCACCGTACTGTCAAATCAAGCATGTCATTTTATGCATGGTTATTGTGACTACGAAACAGCTTGGTGTTAGCGGGGGGAGAGACAATAGAGCGGGATGGGGATTGGGGGGGGGGAGGGGGTTGAGAGAGACGACCCTTGAAAAAACGACTGCTTATACAACTTTTTTTCTTTTTTTTCGAAATCGAATTTGAAATGTCGAGGCGTCGCTGGACACTTCGACTATGAGGAACCCTTTTTCTCATGTGTTGAGCATAATTATATTTGTACCTTCCAAATGCTGGACCTCCATTCAGCGTGAGTAGTGTCTAGACGTTACAGAGACGCATAATTCAAGCAGCATGCAATGAAAAGGTGCATGTCTCCCAACCATTTGTTCGCGACTGTCTCGGTTGTCGCACTGATGTTCCTCCTTTGGAATTCAGAAAGCCGCAGAGAACAGTTGGACTTTCTCAACCGGAACTGGGACCTCAACTGTCGAAACCTCTATAGACCTATGTTCAACGTTTTGCTCTTGTTTCGACTGCTAGAGAAGGTCGTCCTTCAATAGCTTCAAGTATAGTCCATCTCTAATCAAAAAAACTTTACGGGAGCATTGAAATATCTGTTTATAGTGTAATAGCTAGGTGATCTGCTGGCGGTAATGGACCACGACAAAACTTTCTCGCTCTTAACCAGCCTTCCACGCCTTCCATCAGAGTCGGGGTTTTTTCTTCTTTTTTTCTTTCTTTTTCTGTTTTGTTGTTGCTGCTGTTTTATGGGGTGGTAGTGGTGTCAGGACTTCCTGGGGCTGGTGTTAGATCAGGGGGAAGACGCAGTTTGAGACCGATGAGGGACATGAGCCAGGACGTCCTTCTGTCATATGGAACCACACCGATCTGCCGTATGTCACGTCGAACCGTCGGGGATCTTCCTTTGTCGTGCTAAACCCTTGGGGATCTTCCCGTTGTCATAATTATGTAGTTCTTCAGGATCCTTCCCTTGTCGTATACAATCCACTAGAGATATTCCTTGTCTGATGCGGCACTCTTAGGGATATTCTCTATGTTGTGCGGGACCCTTGGGGATCATTCCTGTCTTATAGTGGTTCCTTCCTACCCATAAGCATCTTCCCATTATTATGTGGAAGTCTCAGAGATCTTCCCTTTGTTATAGAACTCGCAGACATCTTTTGTTGTGTGAAACTCTCGGGGAACCTGCTGTGTCGGGATGATCCTTCGGCGATCTGCCCTCTGTCATACAGAAACCTTCAGGGATTTTAGCTCACTGATTTTCTCTGTCGCGTGGAACCCTTGCGAATGTTCCCTCTATCACATGGAAACTTCGGGGATCTCCGCTCTGTTATGAAAACCTTAGGAATCTTTTCTCGGGGATGCGGAACCCTCGGGTTACTGGAAGCCTTGTAGCTTCCCTCAGTTACAGGGCACCCTCGGAGATTTCATTTAGGTCCTGTCCTGCTTGCCGTCTGAACGACTAGTGCCTCTCTGGTGCATCTAGTCCATCAGCATGAAGATGCTGGTGACGCGCAGCTCTCCACATCTGGCTACGCAGGAAAACGTACACGGTGCCATGATGAGGTCCAGCTCCTGGAGTAAAGAACTGGAGGATTCAGAACAAGATTCTGTTAAATGGGGATAGCCCTGTAATGAAGGCTCCTAGTTGTCCAGCGATATATATTTTACACACATTCGTACGAGCTGGAGCAAGCACTATACCTTTAAATTGCGTATAATTATATCCGCTGCGGGTCTCGCAAATGCTGAAGAGGCTTAAGGTGAAAGATCTTCCCATTAGATTGACAGAACCTCTGGTTCTGGAAGCGCGTGGAGAATTTGTGAGACGCGTAAGTATAGTTATTAAAATAAAGACTAAGCGTCGCTTTAGCTTGTCGAAGGTGTAAGAATCACGAGGTCCCATTCGACACAAGAATACCATGCAGAGGTCCCCGTTGAGCTCCAAGCCCGGTCTCATTCCTTAAATGCGTCCGATGAGACAGACCACCATGTGGCACCTTGTTGAGTGGTGGAATGCACGATGCTTTGTGTACAATTCAGCATTGAGATGACTGTTGTTTGCCTCGTTTGACTGCAGCTGATATCTCTTGTCATCAGTGAGCCTGCGCTATTACTTGCTTTGAAGGTTTTGTTCGGAATCAACCAATTGTTGCTCCGTTCCTATGCTCATCGTGAAGAGGAAACCAAGGCGGACACTCTTCGGATTTCCGCGAACTACTCATTTGACATTCTGACTGGTTTGTGTGTTCGGATCATGGGAAGTTCGGAATCTCCAACTGAAGGGCTTATAAACTACTGTGTTAGATGCCCACCTTGAAAAAGGTTCTCTCTTTAAGACCTGGAGTAAGTCACAGTATAGCTTTGCGTGGTTCATCTTTAGCAAGGAACATCTGTGTTTCTAATATCTGCATTCGTTCAGCCTCTCTTTTTCCCCCTTGTTGTTGTTGTTGTTGTTGTTGTTGTTGTTGTTGGTTTGTTTGTCTGTTTGTTTGTTTGTTGGTTTGTTTGTTTGTTTGTTGTTGTTTTGTTGTCGTTTTGTTTATTTGTTTTGTTTTGTTTTCCAACATAAAAGTGGCGTGTGTCAAAACAGACGTTTTCTTGAGAGAGATCAATTTCGCCCTCATGTGACCTACACGTTGCCTGGGTGTCTGGCATCAGTAAACGAGTAGCGGGCCATTCGTCAGACGGTACCTGACAGCGGCTAGGTGAGAGCACTAAACACCCTCGTCATCCGCTGATCCCTCGCGCGCCTGGGCTGGGCTGATGTATTGATTCCTAATATATAGCCCCCAGTCAGCCGCGACGGTTAGTTAGTTAGTTCTTCGATTCTGAAGTCGTGTCGAGTGCACGGGGTCACCCCCGGACGAAACCAGGTTCTCTCAGGGTGAAACACATCCGTCAAATCGCTAGGGAAAACGCTGATTCGCTGTTCGTGTCACACGTCGCTTTATGTTTCAAGAAGATTGGTGACCAGAGTTGAGTGGACCGGGAGAGTATGAAATAATTAGAAATATTTCCTGACAGCTCGTAGACGAAATACGAACATTCTGAATTTCTCCAGGCTTAAGTGAAAAAGCTGTTGATATTTCTGCCTTCATAATTGGCGTCTTAATTTCTATGCCCGCGGTATTCTTCGTCGGGGCGGCGACACGGAAGTACACGTATACTGTTTTTAGGCTAGTTCTCCAAGAGAAAAAGAACAACAAAATAAACTGTGGCATCA
>JABMCL010003107.1:1205000-1260000 GCA_018857735.1 Alviniconcha marisindica | reverse complement strand
AGTCAGTAATGAATTTCCATTGCCTGCCTGTCGTTGCCGGCATAACGAAACGCACCACAGGGCTCCGTTGTTAGAGTTTGCAAACGTAGCCAAACAAAAATACATTTGCCTAGGTCGGGTTGCGTGGAGGAGATAAAGTCACGACGGATGCCAGTTAAGGAGCTCTATAACAGTGCCGGCTGACCTCTACATGATTCTCAGAGAGGGTCGGGGATGGTTCTCCATTTCAACGGGGGCAATCTTACGCCAGCAATGGGCCAAATGTAGCCGGCGTCCGTTTCTTCACCGGTTCCATCCGCTCGATGGGGAAGGTTCAAATAAAATCCGCAGTTAGTATCAGCCAGAGACTATTTTCTTGACCGATGATAACTGTCTGGGCAAAACCTCTCTCTCTCTCTCTCTCTCTCTCTCTCTCTCTCTCTCTCTCTCTCTCTCTCTCTCTCTCTCCCTCCCTCCCTCCCTCCCTCCCTCCCTCCCACCTCCTTCTCCATCCTCCCCTCTGATTTTGTAGTTATTGTTTCGTGTGCTGTGCGCGCGCGTAAGTGTGCGTGCGTGCGTGCGTGCGTGCGTGCGTGTGTGTGTGTGTGTGTGTGTGTGTGTGTGTGTGTGTGTGTGTGTGTGTGTGTGTGTGTGTGTGTGTGTGTGTGTTATTTGTTTTTACATATACATTCTAGTATTAATTTCCTAATTCGCTTAATTCTCCTCTCTCTCTCTCCCTCCCTCCCTCCCTCCCTCCCTCCTCCCACCTCCTTCTCCATCCTCCCCTCTGATTTTGTAGTTATTGTTTCGTGTGCTGTGCGCGCGCGTAAGTGTGCGTGCGTGCGTGCGTGCGTGCGTGCGTGCGTGTGTGTGTGTGTGTGTGTGTGTGTGTGTGTGTGTGTGTGTTTTTGTTTTTACATATACATTCTAGTATTAATTTCCTAATTCGCTTCTCTCTCTCTCTCTCTCTCTCTCTCTCTCTCTCTCTCTCTCTCTCTCTCTCTCTCTCTCTCTCTCTCTCTCTCTCTCTCTCTCCTGCGCACTCACTTTCGCTTTTGTCTTACTCTTGCTTCATTTTGGACACTAATGGTTTCTATAATTCTTCGTATTTTGCCAGAATTATTTTTATTTTGCTATATTTAGTGCTTTTTGTAATCATGAGCAGATCAGTAAAAAATATTTTTAAAGCGGATTTGTGCCTAAATATGTATCCTTGTGTAATAATATTTGTTCTTCTTCTTCGTCGTCGTCCCTTCTCTCTTTCCCTCTTTCACTTCCCTGTTACTGTTATTAATCCGGATGATGTATCATCGCTTACTGTCGGCCTTCCTTGTTTTCTAATTATATAGCTGTTAAATTGTGATATTAATAGGTGTTTGTTTATGCTTCAGTTTTGATCCAGTTAGCCATGTGGTATTATATGATTAATATTGATTTTTTTATTTTTTTATTTTTATGCGATGTGGTTTATAGTTCGTTTTTACCCCGAGCTTTATGTGGATTTATTGCGAGTTAGTTCGTTTTTTCGTGTGTGTGTGTGTGTGTGTGTGTGTGTGTGTGTGTGTGTGTGTGTGTGTGTGTGTGTGTGTGTGTGTGTGTGTGTGTGTGTGTGTGTGTGTGTGTGTCTGCCTGCCTGCCTGCCTGCCTGTCTGCTCTGTCTGTCTGTCTGTCTGTCTGTCTGTCTGTCTGTCTGTCTGTCTGTGCTTAACAAGTCATACAATTGTCACAGCTATACGGTGACAAAATATAATTCATCCCAGATTTTCAGAGAGTTACACAAAGAAACCGATTTACATCAAAAGCAGCGTTCAGTGAACAACAACAAAACTGTAACAAAGCAGTAAACTCAATCCATATCCAGCATAGCTTTTGTGAAGCGATAGATTTTACGCTTTCGATCGGACAAAAAAAAATCTCCGGGGGAACCGTTTTGCTGTCGCAATTTGTGCCTCGTCTTCCCGAAATAGTGCGGCACAAAATGAGCTTTTCATTACGGGTCTACCCCCCTCCCCCTCCCCCACCCCACCCCCGCCCCACCCCGCCTCCAAGTCCCCCTGATCCCGCTGTCGACCCAAGCTATGCTTGCCCATTTACATACAGCTTCACAAGAGGATCGACAAAGAGTTTTTGCATTACCTCCGCGAAAATATCTGTCCGTGTCTTCGCTGGCTGAGTTTTCCCGTCACGACAAATGAAAGCTACAGTCTGTTGTCGGTTTCTCCCTTTTTTCACTTGATAAAACTTTTGTGGGATTGAAATTAGCGAGGGGTGTGTGTGTGTGTGTGTGTGTGTGTGTGTGTGTGTGTGTGTGTGTGTGTGTGTGTGTGTGTGTGTGTGTGTGTGTGTGTGTGTGTGTGCGCGTGTGTGTGTGTGGTGTGTATACGTGTGTTGGGGGGGTGGGGGGGTGAATTTATGTGTATATTCATGTGTGTGTTTGGGTGTGGGTGTGGTGGGTGCATGCTGTCCGTCTGTCTGTGGTCAAGTCTGTCTTCGGTTACCAGGATCGTAATTAGTTCCACAGCATTATGAAGCGTACCAATTCTTCATTATCGCTTTAACTTTCTTACTGCTTTTACGCCATTCGGCGTTTAGGGCAGCTACGAATTAAGTCCTCTCTGAGGCCAGTCGCTTAGTGGTGCCCCAGTTGTGGCCAGGATACCGCAGCTCCGCCACTACTGTTCTGCTCCATGTTGTTTTTAGCCACCCTTCTTTCCTCTTCTCAGCTCTCAAGCGGATTGCAATTCATGTGTGTGTGTATGGGGGGGGGGGGGGGGGTTCGTAGTGTGTGTTGTGTGTGTGTGTGCGTGTGTGTGTGTGCGTGCGTGCGTGGTGTGTGTGTGTGTGTGTGTGTGTGTGTGTGTGTGTGTGTGTGTGTGTGTGTGTGTGTGTCTGTCTGTCTGTCTGTCTGTCTGTCTGTCTGTCTGTGTGCGTGTGTGTGTGTGTGCGTGTGCGTGTGCGTGTGCGTGTGTGTGTGTGTGACTGTGTATGGCTTATTGCCGTAGTATGGCCAGTGCATTTAGAGTTTTCTCGGGCCTAGATCAGTGTCAACTTGAGTTCGTCGGCTACTGATACAGAGAGGCATATTATTCGCTATGCGACTGGTCGTGAAATCAGAGGCAATTATACCTGAAAGTACCTGTTAATTTAACCTTTCAACAACAAATTCCAGTCAAACGACAATGATCCTCTCATATAGAAGTCTGGAGATTTCCAAGAATCCCACTGCTTGGGTCTGAGTCGGTTAGTAAGTAGTTCTGCATGTTTTGTCTACTTACAGGAGGTCCGCTATTCTCTTAGTAAATCAGACTGGGCGTTAACTATCAAGAATCATTCAGTTTGGTTTAGTCCCGGGTGATGTCTACCCGCTTGGAAAACCCATATGCGCGCCACCCTTTCACTTAGAAGTTTCTCCAGTTGCCTCTAATGCAGCTTCAGTGTTGGTCGGTTTTAGGATGGCCCTTGTTTGTCCTTCTTGAGAGAGATAATCGAGCGCTGGCTCTTTGTGCGCCTCTCTCATCCAGGGGATCTATGGTGTGATGTCTTTGGCTTTGTGCATGCAGGTAGTGTCTCGAGCTCCTCAACATTTAATGTCTTTCGATACGGAACGCATTTGTTATAAATGCTTTGCTTGCCGGAGTGTCTGCTTAGTCATTATTTTACCTTGAACCCAGCATGTCCATGACAGCAGCTCCAGGGCAGTCTTTCAAGATGTCGAGACCCATCACACCCTGGGCTTCCCATTTCACTTTTGACACAACACACAAGAAAGACTCAATCCATCATGATTATGTGGAAGTTACTCACAGTTTATACTTACTTCTTGGAATTTAATGTCCCGTCGACCGCTCAGAATCACCTCAGGAGCCAACACCATTTAAAGTCCTGTGTTCAGAAACTACATGAGGGCAAACAAAGGTCATGGAATATTTAAACAAAAATTAAAGTAGCTCCCAATTCTGGACACGACAGTCTAAACGTCTGCAAAGAAAGAGAGTTTGGAATGAACAGCCAGTGAATGAGCGATAGGATGCAAGAGCAGTTATAACGAGCGTCCCTGACCATGCAGCTTGGCCAGTGCTGGCGTTCAAGAACGAATGTGTGGAGTGTTGGATGCAACGAGCATTGAAGCCTAGCTTTAATTCTCATTCCGGTGCAGACGACGGTGGTGCAGTCGTGTTCAGGATCAGTACATGCTTCCTTTTTTAGACTTGCGCCATTCCCTTCATCCATGTTAATCCTTTATCCGTAACTTAGCGAAACTAGGCGGTTTAGCAGGTTTCGTGCAACTCTGTGAATGACGAATCCTGATCGATTCATTCCGTTCCCAACTGACATTTTCGCTCGAGTGACAGGTTTGTCTGCTTCAACGACTTTGAACAAAACGTCGTGAGAGCGATTGCGAAGGATAGAGCCGGGTCAGCCAGTTGGACAGACAAAAGCGATAGTACGATAGTAAAAAGAGGATTATTGTGGCTAAACAACTACCTGATGCTTAAGCCCACGTTACTTTTTGTTCTCTCTCTCTCTCTCTCTCTCTCTCTCTCTCTCTCTCTCTCCTCTCTCTCTCTCTCTCTCTCTCTCTCTCTCTCTCTCTCTCTCTAACACACACACCCTCCCTCACCCACATCTTACCTCTCTCCTACCCCTACCCCTCTCTCCTCTTCGCGCCTCCCCCCTCCCCCCCCCCAACCCCCCACCCAACCTCTCTCTCCCTCCCCCCTCTCTCTTTCTCTCTCTGACACACACATTACATATATGTATAACCATATTCAGGTTTATGCGTTTGTGATGTCGGACGGGATGGAGGTGATGATGCGGCGACGTTGACGACGGCGCGAGAGTGTGTGGAAGCGTGTACGTGTGCGTGGAGGAGAGGAGGGGTGGGGTGGCGGTGGCGGTGTGGCGAGAAAAACGTCTCCGAGGACAACGCTTCGACCGTCTCCAGTTCCCAGCGTTCCCGGCCGGTGGGGATCAGACGGGACGGAATCTGCATACCGGTGCCTCGGACACACCGACGAGCTGGCGCCCAGGGGGTCAAGCCGAAATTGCTTCCGACAGCTTGTGTGCCGAAAACGGCTGTTGTAAGGACTGGGACGGGCGGGAGGGGCATTGTTGTAATTTGTCGCCTTGTGCTTTGTCTCTATAAATTATACACACAGGCAAAACAGGAGGTGATGTTGAACGATTCGAGCCGTCTGTCCAAACCCCTGTTTCAACTTCCAGTCACCATCATCACCCGTCACCCGTCACCCGTCACCCGTCACCCACCCTCGTTCACTCTCGTGCTGATCAGAGTCAAAACGTTTCGCCTTGTTTTGTTGTCTGTTGATTTGCCTATTTCTGGTGTGTGTGTGTGTGTGTGTGTGTGTGTGGTGGTGTGTGGTGGTGGTGGTGGTGGTGTGTGGTGGTGGTGGTGTGTGTGGTGGTGGTGTGTGTGGTGTGGTGGTGGTGGGTGATGGTGTCGTGCGTGCGTGCGTGCGTGCGTGCGTGCGTGTGTGGGGGAGTGTGTGTGTAGGAGTGTGGGGGATTGTGTGGGACTGTGCAGAGCACTTTTTTTTAATACTGTACTTCCCACTCTTCCTCTTACTCCCCAAAAGAAGGGAAGAATGAGAGGGGGAAAAAACGCAAGCAAATAACAAAAATCACAAACAAGAAATGAAAGAAAGAAAGTAAGAAAAAAAATTAAAGAACATTTGAAAACAAAAGAAAAAGAAACTAACACCATTCGCCGTAAATGAGCTGTGCCATGTTTCATCAAAGACCGGTGAAATTTCGGTGTGTTTCTCCCCTTGATTTCTAGCAGTGCGTTTCCTCTTCGGCATTTGTTTTTTGTTTTGTTTTGTTTTCTATATAAATTTTTATCCAGTGTCATGCGGAGGCCATTCAACTCTATTAGTCAAAGCAAAGGCATTAATCACATCACCAGCGCTCGAAGAGAAGGTGGGGGCGGAGATGGGGGCTTGGGGGGGGGGGGGGGGTACATCCGGCATATAAAATGGTGTACCTGTTATCGGACTACAGTTGTGGCAGGTGAAATTTGTCTTAGTGGATCCCTGGAAACCAGAACCTCAAATTCGCCAGTCGGGAAATTCTTGATTTTGGGCTGATGAAAGGTTCCTCCCCCGGACGTCGGTGTCAGTCATCTTCTTCGGCTGAATGACCTTTTAGTGTGTCACCTTTTAGAATCACCTTTTCGTCGTGTTTTTGGTCACGGTTGTTGTTGCTGTTTGTTGGCTGGTTTGCTGGCTGGTTGTAGTTGTTGTTGTTGTTGGAAATTCCTCTATATTATTCATATAAGTTCGAAGCACTCCGATTTCTTTTCTTCTTCTTTTTTCTTCTTTTTTTCTAGTCGCTTCGACCACCTGGATCCTTACCGTGAGTGTTGGCCCTTGACTGTCAGTATCACCTCCATTTAGTTTTTTCCAAAGGTAGATGAAAAAAAGGGAAGGAGATCCATCCTTGGATTCGTATTCACCGCAGACGTTGGTGATGGTGCCATTGTATAGGTTGCGCGTGGACATCTCTCGTCAGGAGGACTAAATAGCGTAGGGTCAAGTCGGCATCTACCGGTGAGACAGAACTCGTCTATACCCTGTCCGGAATGACGAGAGCTGTGGGGTCAGTCCAGCGTCTTCCCCTTGGTGTCTGTCGCTTTTCCTTCCAACACGTGCGGTGTGTGATTTCCCGAGAGGCCACGAGATTTTCTACCTTTAACACCGCCCATCGGCACTCAGTGCACATTAGTTTCGCTAGGAAACGATTGGCAGTCGCTCTTTTGAGTCTCACAATGCAGTCCTCTTCCGGTTCCTGAAAATAACGTAACGGTTGGGCGTTTTATCCCACCCCACCCCACCCGCCCTTCGATGCCTTGAAAACAATCAATGGAAGCTATTCTGGGGACAAAAACAATCTTATAGACAAGGCAATCAGCCGGATTTGCACTGCGTTGTCTTAAATGCAGTTAACACATAATTGTTTTTTGTTCTTTGTTTTTTTGATTGATTAATGGACCTCGCTCTGGAGCATTCTCCCTCGCAAAATTGGGTCATCAGACACACTCTCATCTTTTAGATCATCTCTAACATCTCTTCAAGCTATCCTGCTGATAAGGTGTGTGTTCGCGTGCGAGTTAGTTTGGACTCTATTTTGAGTCTTTGTTCTTTGCTTTGTAATTGGCTGTCTGCTCCCATTCGGAGAAATAGCATGTGAAAGAAAACGTTTTGTTAAACAAATCTTTTTGCTGCAGAAATGTCGCAAAAGCGGTCGCTCCCATAGATTGTCCCTGCCTTCGATTTTACATACGAACTGCATTTAATTTTGGTTCTATGCTTAGAAACGGCCGTGCGTTACGTTAGCTTAAACGTGCATCGCGTTTTCTGCTACTTCTTCTTTCGTCTTCCCCCCACACAAGTTTCTATACCTACAAATGGCCGTGCGTTGCGTTAGCTGAAACGTGCATCACATCTACTGCTACTTCTTTTGTCTCCCTGCCCCCCCCCCCCCCCCCTCCCCCCGCACCTCTCCCTCCACCCCCCACCCAAGTTAGTGGATTTTATATTTTTAAAACAATTCAATGATTGACTCAAGAAGGTGCTCTGAAAAGGGCTGGCAAACAAGCTCCCTGACAAATTTGATCGGAGATTCCGTCCACAAATCAAATAAAACCGGGATCGGGGAGAGCGGACTCGATCGCGTCAGGACACGCCGAGTGGAGTGCGAGTTGGACCCATTGATTTAAGAGCGAACCTGTCGCTCTTGCGGCCAGCGGGCCAACCAAACACTGCCCTAATCTAATGACCCCCGCCTTCGCGACTAATCTGTCCGCATGTTTTCCCCAATGAAGTTTTCCGTACGACTTGTTTTAACGATGAGGTGTCTCCGAGGAGCCGTTGGCCGGGACCGAAACCCCAGGAGGCCAAAATGAGAGAAAACCTATAACTAATGCTACAGCTGTCACCACCAGAATCATTCTCCATTAAGTGGTTCTGATGTTTCCATAACATAATACCATTTTTGTTCATGAGGGCCCAAATTCGGTTAAGAGGGACAGCGTATTCATCCCCATTCTCTCTCTCTCTCTCTCTCTCTCTCTCTCTCTCTCTCTCTCTCTCTCTCTCTCTCTCTCTCTCTCTCTCTCTCTCTCTCTCTCTCTCTCTCTCCCTTTTTGTTTTGTTGTTGTTGTTTGTTGTTTGTATTTGTTTTGTTGTTTTTGTTTTCGTTTGTTGCAGTTTCACTAATTGTGGGGGGCAAAGTCACTAGACAATGTACATGACCTCACGACTGTGTTTGCGTCAGTGAAGCCCATGTCTGTAATTGTAGTTTTGCTGGGAAACCCTACCGCTGTAGCCGTTGAGGTGTGGGTGTATAAAAATAAATAAAAGGGGGGAGGGGGGTTAGAACTGTTACGCCGCTTCCATCGTTAGGCTGTTTTCTTCTTTCTTTCTGGAATTGTCTCATTTCCATCTTTTCCCCATCTTGTTTCTTTCTTGCTTTTACTCGTTTTATTTTTCCTTCTCTCCATTGATGACTTCTTTTCGTTTTATTCCACCTTTTGCACGTTTGGGGACGCATAAGAGGAATTCGCGATAGTCGTGTAATCGTATCATTATGTTTGATTTTCTTTTGTTGTGTTCCCAGTCAGCAGGAAGTTCTTGGAGGGAAAATGTTTCCCATTTGCTTATCGGACCTTATATGGCCTGATTGAACCCCAGCTTCTCGTGAATTCTTGTGCGGAGCAATGTTCTTAAAACGAGCATTTCTTGTTTTATAACTTGTCTTCCAGCCTCTTTCGCAGGCTGAGCAGAACAGGGAATGCTCACAGCCTGTTACATCCCCGCCTGCCTGCGGCTCTGATTGGTTGAAAGGGGTCGTCCATGCAGGCGTCTGCTTCTTCAAAAAAATCATCAAAGTTTAGTCATAGTTTACGTCACATTTAATTACGTAATTCAAGTTTTATCGTGTTTAGGCGCAAGTGATCAGGTGCAGCCTAAAATGTGTGTATATGGATCATCAAGCTGAGTCTATTTGAATTCTGGAACTGTTCGTGACAGTTTCATCGCGACAGCTTCAGATGTTTTTCTTTCACTCTAGTCATTTTTGCTGTGTGCGATTTGAAGCTAAGGTGTAGCGAGATGACAGTACTGAAATGCAAGCATGACATTGATTAAAAGAAAACAACCACAGATCCATGAAATGTTGGGGGCAGCACCTACCTCAAGCGTTATAATATGGCGGAACAAAATGGCGACCCTTTTCTGGTCCTATAGCTAGAGTGCAAAGGTCATAGGGTCAGGTACAGGCTACTCTCTTCAAGACAATGCGGGACTAAAGCTGCACCAACAGTGCGTGCACATTCTCTGGCTGCGAGAGGTTTTAAAACGAGACTGCTTTAGCAGCTTTGCGTACGTCAACTTATGGCGGTTCCTTTGTTAAAAAAGAAGAAGAAGAAGAAAGAAAGAAAGGGAAAAAGGGGAGAGAAAAAAAAAACGTGCGATTTCGACTGGCAGCTGTAGCAACATAGGAACTAAATTTATGTACATTTAACACAAAGGAGACAGACATTTAACAGCAGCGGTATGTACACTCCTACACAACGAACATCTCACCCTCCGTCGAGCAGCCCAGGCCCTTATCCCCAAACTCATTAAAGGTGGGCTGACTGCGCATGCCCCGAACAGGTTCTTTGGCTCCTCCGGAAACAGAAGATCGAAGTGGCTGAGAGGCCCATTCACTGGGAGCCCTCGTTCAGCTGGTCGCTAAGTTGTTGTTCTTGTTGACGCTGCTTCGACAAGGTCTGGAATTGCTGAGCTTCCAGTAACGCGACTTTAAAGTCCCCGGGTCAACAAGATGAAAAGTCCAGGTTCTGTGCGGCAACAAAGATGACGTTCTGAAGTCGTGTTTTCGTTGCTACTTCTGGGCTCTGCCAACATCGATGCTCTGTTGTATGACTCGGGGAGAAGGGGATTGATGTGGGCGAGGTGGGGGTGGGGGGAGAGAGACAAGTGGTGACGGGGGGGGGGGGGGGGGGGGGAGGGAGGGGGACAGAATGATGGAAGACGCGGAGCTCAGGGAACTAGGGACCTCTCTCTCTCTCTCTCTCTCTCTCTCTCTCTCTCTCTCTCTCTCTCTCTCTCTCTCTCTCTCTCTCTCTCTCTCTCTCTCTCTCTCTCTCTTATAACTGCAGCAAAAGTATAAGATATATATATATAATTCTAGAAGCAAAGTTTCAATGGTGTGGGATGATGTTGATAATGTCTGTCCTGTGCATGTGCTAATGCAGTATTATTTAGTATTTTTGATGACTAAAACCGTATACACTACCTTTTACGCCCACCCTCCCACGCGTTCGGATACGCGGACGCAGAACTTAATCCATCCTGAGAATTCAGAGCCATCAGATGTTTTCTGATAGCCTTTAGTAGGCCAGAAAATAGTATTACATGCTTCCTGGAATTTTAGCCTTTCTGCCTTCTCTGTTCATTAAACTTCATTTTTCTCCCAATCCTCTTTCAACATAAAGTAATGTGTGACTTAAACAGTGAAGCAGACTTTCACTCGTTATTTGATGAAGTATGATTTTTCGCTTATATATGGTCGTCGCCCCCCCCCCCTCCACCCACGACCACCACCACCCACCCACAAAAATGCTAATAACTTCTACATGTTTTCAGCGAATTACTTCATATTTGGTACACATTAACTTCCGTTTGTGCATGATCATTCCACAAAGCTTCCAGTTTGTAGGTCAAATAATCCGACTCTTATGTTCTCTCCAAAATGTGCTCCAGATGACCCCCTTGGCGTTCCAGACACACTTGCAAGCGTGGTAGGTTTGGTTAAACTTGTTCAACGCCGAGTTGTCTCCGAAGAGGTAGTGGCGGGGACCGAGATCGCAGGAGGTGGGGGAGGAGGGAGTCTATGCTTAACGCTGCACTGTCACCACAAGGATGACTGCATTAAGATGGGCAGCGATGAGAGCCATTTTAATGTTTCATTAATTGTGAGGGATAAAGTCACCAGACAGTGTCCACATTCCACAACTTCTAAAGAGAGAGGAGAGCCCAAGCGGAATCGAACCGAGGTCCCTCTGGTTACCTTGCGCTAGGCTAAACTGGCTCACATGGATGAACGTACCACTCAACGTCCAACTTGCTCGCGAGTCTTGATTCTTGACAGTCCACGCCCAGTCAGCCGCAAAGGCCATAATTATTAGGGCGAGACGCTAGTCGCCAAATCACAATGCAAGTCTCGTTCACCCTTCGTGTCACACGTTCATTTGTGTTTCAAGGGGACTGGCAACAAATAAACCTGAATGAACGCGAAGCGAAAATTAAAAGCAGATTTCCCGGCAGAAGACGTTTTCGTGACTATAATATATATATATATATATATATATATATAGAGAGAGAGAGAGAGAGAGAGAGAGAGAGAGAGTATAACAAAGTCCAAGCATGTTTTTTAGTGGAAACGTTTTACTCCGAATTTTCGCGTTGAGGGCTTCGTCAAGGCCCGGTTAGCTTGACTGATTCCTACAAAACAGTGGTGTAGTGCCCAGGAGTCACAGGAGCCTTGTTTTCTGTATATATATATATATATATATATATATATATATATATATATATATATATATATATATATATATATATATATATATGTGGTGGTGTGTGTGTGTGTGTGGTGTATATGTGTGTGTGTGCGTGTGTGCGTGTGTGTGTGTGTGTGTGTGTGTGTGCGTGTGTGTGTTCAGATCCGCTCCAGGCCCTAAAGGGGAGACGCACGTTTTGACAGCCTTGCATTCTCAGCGTCGGCAGGGGCACTAGCTACCACAGCAGCGTCTCTGGCCCATAACCGTTCCTTCCATCGAGGAAGAAAGCTAGGCCGGTATTGGGCGCTTTGAGTGCACCTAACGTCCGGTCAGTGTGCTGCATGCAGCCGAACCTTGCAGCTAAGGCTTCTTCCATCCAGAGAGCCCGCAGCACGCTGAGCAGCACCTCTCCTGACCAACATGTTGCCGGGCGGCGAGAGGACGTCTTCGTACATTAATGGGCATGATTGCTTCGCCGTTTATTTTCGCATCGACTCTTTTCATTTTGCGGGGACGGGAGCTGATCCTGTTTGATGCTCCTCGAGACCTCTCGTGTCGTCTGCATGCATACGTTAGGGTCGGGGCCGGACGGTGCGGACCGAGCGCTGGGCGAGGGCGCAATCTATGGAGCCGGAACCCACCGGCCAAATCTTCGAATACCGGCGAGACCGAAATGACGTTCCGCGGTTCTGCTCACCATGCTTTAATTGGGGTGGGCGGCAGAGAAAGAAGGGGAGGGAACTAAATATAGCCGTGTTATAACGCACAATGCCTTACGTGAGAGAAGGGACAGCACAAAAAGTTACCATCTTATTAGCTCCGCCCCGTCCACGCGATTCTTCCTGGTTCTCATCCCGTCCGAAATATGCCGTGTTTTTATTCGTCTCTTCATAGTTTTTTTCCCCAGACAAATAAGGAGACTCAATAAATCCAGGAACAGACAGAGCGCTCATAAATATAAATCCTTCAGCCTTATGGCGCATGCCTTTATCGTGACTAGATACTTTTTATCTTCTTCTTTTCCCTACGCATCGGAACTCATTTTGTAGTTGAACCTCTCTTCAGGCTGATTCACTTATAAGCTTTAGCCAGTCAACGCCTGAGTATACAAACACACTCCTTTTAGGCAAGTCTGCTGCAAGTCCAATTGCCACTGCAATGCAAACAACGCACGTGCCCATGTTGTTTTCGAAAACTATGTTCAAGTGGCTTGGGTCTGAGCAGTTCGAAAGGTCAGATCGAACACACGTTATGTTGTTTACTTCGCTTGTCTAAGTGGGTGGAGCTATCGTGTTAACAGCGAGGGGTCAATAAACTAATCTTATTGAGACAGATCACAGCGGGTCACAAAATCAAAAGCAACGCTGGACACACTATTGACCCCTCGAGTCATTCTTAATGAGCTAGGTCACGGCGGTTCACTTTTTCGAAAACGAGGTTGGAGTGCCAGTTTTGCACATTCCAATCTTGATTTCGATCTCGTGACCCGACGTGACCTAGCTCATTAAGAATGACCGCAGGTCGATACATTCCCCAGTCTCGCTCTCGACTTTGTGAGACCCGACGTAGGCCTCCCTAATGAATCCTTTCAGGAATGGTCCATTGAGGAGTCGAATTGGTCTCGTGGGCCACACGAGGGCTCACGACAGCTGCGGCTGGCAGTCCATTCGGCATCATCAAAAACGAGCCGGACAGGCCAGTCACTATAAGAAGACGAGCACTACGTTCTCTTACGCATGGTTCAGGAGCTGTGTGAGAGTCGAGGTGGACGTCCTGGACTGTCCGTCCTAACGAGCCTTCTGGTTTCCGTGGACGTAAAGATTTATTGCACCGTGCTTCGGCATTGGTCACAACTTGTCCCTAATATGTCAACTGACATCTGAGGACATAAAGCATCACTTCATCATCATCTTCTCTTACGCTAGGTTACAATATCAGTGACTTCACGTAACTGCTTAAAGGTTCTGTTGGTCACTTGAGATGTGCCGGCTAGCTGGGTATCAGACTGGTTAGCTGGCTGGCTGGGTATCAGACTGGTTAGCTGGCTGGCAGGGTATCAGACTGGTTAGCTGGCTGGCTGGGTAGCAGACTGGTTAGCTGGCTGGCTGGGTAGCAGACTGGTTAGCTGGATGGCTGGGTAGCAGACTGGTTACCTGGCTGGCTGGGTAGCAGACTGGTTAGCTGGCTCGCTGGGTAGCAGACTGGTTAGCTGGCTGGCTGGGTAGCAGACTAGTTACCTGGCTGACTGGGTAGCAGACTGGTTACCTGGCTGGCTTTCTGGTTGGTTAAAAAAAACACCTGCACAGCTAGCTAGTCGAGTGCTGCTGAGAAACTGTGCTGTCGACCCTGAGAGAACTCGGCTCATCGCTTGTTTCTGTTTTGTTGCAGATGATCCAGACTCATCTTCATTACGCACATCATCCCCACCTGGTAAGCTGAAGTAAATCCATTTCTGAGTTTGTCAGCCGTGTGTAGAGGATAATTACTTCGTTTATTTACGCGTTTATTTATTCATTTATTTAACTATTGGCCCTGTGTTTATTTTCTTTGTTCCCCACTGTTTATAGACTTAGCTACTGACCCTGTGTTTTTCTTAGTTGATCCTGTTCACACGTTACAATCCACCACTAGTCCACAATCCACCACTAGTCCACAATCCACCACTAGTCCACAATGGACATGGTCTTTGTTGTTGCTGAGCTCGTTGAATAGTCGGGTTAACGTGAAAGCGGATGGTGCTCTGTCACAAGACTGTATTGAGAGAGCAGTCGATGTCCTTACTATGCGGTGCTTTGACTTCCACGTATGTGAAGCACAGTGAAGCTGTTTTCGTTGTTCCCACCGCTCGTAATCAAAATTATGAGTGTTATGAAGCAGCCACTAGGGTGAAATTAACCGTCGTTTTTCGGTTCGGGTTTGTCTGTTGGCTGTTGTGTTTTGTTTGTTTTTTGCGAATAACAGGAACGATTTTAGACGTGGAGGGTCAAAAATGCAAAGACATATTATAGTTGAGATGATTTTATTCTCTGCTGTAGTTGATGACTAATCACTGCGTCAAATGTGGCATGCAGGCAAGGTGGTTTTCGTGTCAGTCGTGAAGACAAACGACAGAAACAAAACGAAAACAAAACCATCCCCACACACTTTCCCGACAGCTTGCTCCGGCTTAGCATGAAATGAGCCGGCATTGAAATTATTCCAGCGTGCAATAACTATGGATATGCTAGCGTGCCTTGAATGATTAGCACAAAAAAAACTGCGATTGTTAATAGCGGCTCTCTCTCTCTCTCTCTCTCTCTCTCTCTCTCTCTCTCTCTCTCTCTCTCTCTCTCTCTCTCTCTCTCTCTCTCTCTCTCCTCTCTCTCTCTCTCTCTCTCTCCTCTCTCTCTCTCTCTCTCTCTCTCTCTCTCTCTCTCTCTCTCTCTCTCTCTCTCTCTCTCTCTCTCTGTGCAATTATTGCGTCTGTTGTTGTTTGTGACCTTCAGCGTCAGTGTGGGTGTTCACGTCTTGTGATCATTTATATAGCTGTTGATCGTGCCGTCGTCATGGCAATGCATTAGTGTTTGGTTGTAATGTCTGTGCATTGCAGCATTGTGCAGGGACGCTCTTGTAGAATATGGTTGTGTGTGTGTGTGTGTGTGGCTTCTGTCTCTCTGTCTCTGTCTCTGTCTCTGTCTCTCTCTCTGTCTCTCTCTCTCTCTCTCTCTCTCTCTCTCTCTCTCTCTCTCTCTCTCTCTCTCTCTCTCTCTCTCTCTCTCTCTCTCTAACCCTTCTTTGTCGCACGCACTCATGCAAGCACACACTCACACGCGCACACACACACACACACACACACACACACACACACACACACACACACACACACACACACACACACACACACACACACACACACACACACACACACACACACACACACACACACACACACACACACACACACACACACACACACACACGAGAGTATTTAGTTCCGGAGACAGTTCTGTCTCACAATGATGATGGCGTTTTACGTGTTTCCTTTGGTGTTCTTACGTCTTTGCTTCTTTTCCAGTGATAAGCTTGAGCAGACAACTCCAAGGCAGCCTTACCATTGTTGATGGACCATTTTCTGTATATAAAAAGGAATATGAAGACAACACTTCATCGTCATTCAGCCTTCTTCGTCAGTCCTTTCAGTTTATGGTTAGTGCGTAGTTTGTGTACTTTGCGCCATATCCGAATGAAGACCCTGGAACACTGCTGCAGACGAAGCAGAAATTAATACCATACAGACTGCACCCTGTCCTACTCCTCCCACGCCACCCCACCCATTCCACCCCACTCCTCCTCACCCTACCTACCCGCCCTACCCCATCTGCTCCACCCACAAACCCAGTCCCAAGCACATTATTCGATTTTACAACACCATTGTCTAGCTCTCACCCAAACCAGTCACTCAACCCCCCCCCCCCCCCCCCCCCCCCCCCCCCCCCCCCCCCGGCTCCACGACTACCCGGCTCCCTGGCCCCCAACTCCACTGCCACCTCCACATCCCACCTCCGTCTTCCCACACTGTTTCCATCCCTTGCTTCTTCTTCTTTTTTCTTCTTCTTTTTTTAGTGGAAAAAAAGCACGGTGTATGGGATGAGCTGTTATTTTATTCATTGATGGCAACCGTATTGTGAGGGGTTTCATTATACATTCATTCCCAACGCTGCTAAACTGTATTGGGGCTTTCCCACTCCCCGTTCTTTAGTTGTATCCTTCGAATGACGTTGGTTCGTCAACTGCAAAAATGGTTAGTAGGATTGCTTGCGCTCCGGAATTTGCAAGTTTATTGCATGAACGTTACCAAATCGCCGAGCATCTTTGAATGGAACCCAAATTTAGCCTCTGGCTTTCAGTGACTGATTTGTGATTGTTCCCCACGACACAAGCAGAAAATAAGGAAATTTAAAAAAAGAAAAAAAGAAAAAAAGAAAAAAATCATTGCGCTGGGTAACTCGAGTCCTACCCGCCAGTCTTCTATAATCTGCTCATGCCCTGGCGGTGACAGGCGTGCCCAATAAATCTGCATTTGCCCTTGTGAGGCCCGGGCTCCAACATGAGAGTGATTTCCCCTCTGTGGACGGGCCCGTGACCTCGAACTGGCTTCGGGTTCAGGAGCTCACGGACACAAACGGGCTTCTAATGACGAGCTGATGCGCTCATTAGACCCGATCGAAGGGGTTCCGTGACGTTTCGGCCACAGACAGGTAATTCGACACTTCTGGAGCACACGGAGTCCCAGGTCTATGCTGACCTATTTTGGTCCCTCCAATCGTTCCTTTTTACGTGTGTGTGTGTGTGTGTGTGTGTGTGTGTGTGTGTGTGTACACAAGTAAAAAGGAGTATATATGTAATTTGTTCTCGACTACTTTAGAACGTTTATAAATACGCGTAAAAATACGTCAAGTGTCTGTTGTTGTAATTGTTGTTGTTGTTTTCTTTCTTTTTTCTCACAATTTTCTAGTTAAACCGCCTCCATGTTCTACGCAGTATTAAAAGCTTTTTGTTTGGGAAGTCACTTTCACCCATAGAGAGAGAGAAACAGAAGCACACACAAACACACACGCACGCATACACAAACGCACGCACTCGTGCGCACGCGTGCGCACTCATGCACACACACACACACACACACACACACACACACACACACACACACACACACACACACACACACACACACACCACACACACACACACACACACACACACGCACGCACACCTGCACACGCACACATACATGCGCGCGCGCACACACGCACGCACTCACGTTTACACGCACGCACTCACGCACGCACGCACGCACACACACGCACGCACGCACGTTCGCACGCACGCACGCACGCATGCACTCACACACACGCACGCACGCACGCACGCACGCACGCACGCACGCACGCACGCACACACACACACACACACACACCACACACACACACACACACACTCACTCACTCACCCACAGCCACAAAGTTTAGAAACAAAACTTCCTCCTGCCGAGATTAACTCTGTCCTTCTCACAAGAATAACAGCTCACAGTGCAATAATTAGTCGTCATTGTTTTGTGTGGGTGTTTTTTCTCGTATCGTTTATAAACTGTTTTACTCTATTGTGCAGATGGATTCTATTTTTACGCACAGTTCGTTTAAAGATATGTACAACAGAAGCGATATTTTACGAATCAGGTAAGCAAATCGAGTTGGACTGGTAAGCTTTGTTTTTATTTATTTATTTATTTATTCATTCATTTACGTTTAGTTGATTGCCATGGCATGCCTTGGACTGCTTTGCTACCTTCTCAGCATCTGCCGAAGGGAAAACGTGACGAGTTTGTCAAAATGAAGGAAGTGATTTGTCAGACTCAAAAAAGCACTTAAAGTAATTAAAGACTTCGTAATCTATTTTTTTCCTTTCTTTTTCTTATATTTATCGTCTCTGGCGACAGGGTCATCCATTTTGACTGAATGTGCGAGGATTTGAGACGACCCTAGCTCGGGGATAGCTCAGTGGTTAGAGCGCCGGACTCGTGGCCGGAAGGTCGTGGGTTCGAATCCCTGCAGGAGCGGCGGGAGAATTTTCTTCTCCAGGGTCAACTTTCTGTGCTGACTCATTTCGGTATCCGTTCCACCCCCGTGTTACCGCAGTAGCACGTAAAAGACCCCGGTCATTCTGCATTATTATTCGTCTTTCTGTTTCAGTTTTATTCATTTTATTGTGCATCTTTCTGTTTCAGCTCAGGCACTGTGGTCATAAATTTGTTATATCTGTCTTTCTGTTTTAGTGCAGGTAGTGTGGTCATTCATTTTATTTTTCGTTTTTCTGTTTCATTTCATTCTTTTTATTACCTGTCTTACTGTTTCAGTTCAGGTGTTGTGGTCATTCATTTGAATAAACGTCTTTTTGTTTCAGTTCAGGTAGTGTGATTATTCATTTGATTATCCATCTGTCTGTTTCAGTCCAGGTAGTTTGGTCATTGATTTTGCTATCCGTCTTCGCGAACTGAGATCGCTGTCATCAACAGACGTCCAGAAAATGACGTCACTGATCCAGGATGGCTTCCAAGACAGCATATTCGTCATGGAGAAAGATTCCATTTCCTTGGAGCCACAAAGTGAGATATATTTTGCCGTTATCATTACAATACTTAGTTGTCGGGTTAGTTACGTAGGTTGGTTAATTGCTTGACAGGTTGACTGGCTTGTCCCTTGGTAGTATTTCTCCTAGCTTGTCACAATTGTTATTGTTTTCCTCCTCCTGGACATCCTAAGTTATCTAAATAAGTCGATGAAAAAACGACTCTTCTACGACTATATGTTTAACAAACAAATGATCTTTTTCAATGTATACACGTTTACTTTGACGTTCATTTTTAGCAGTGTATACCGTATGAAAAAGACACTGAAAATATCCTTCTTCAGACCTGATTAAGCAAGGACGGGTTACGTAGTGGTTGCCACTAAACAGGTTTGCCTGTCTGGTGCCTGTTTTCTGTTTGTTTGTTTGTTTGTTTGTTTGTTTGTTTGTTCGTTGTTGTTTTGACCTCGCGATGTGTATCCATGCGCACCAGTCAGCGTAGTTACTTGCCTGCGAGATAGGTCGTGGAGATCAGGTTACGTGCGATCTCAGAGTACGCCCCCAGCTGATGTGGTCTCACTCCAACATGGAGTGTGAGTGGCGTGTGTGCAAAAACTGCGCATTGCTTTGTTTAGTCCTCATAAAAAATGCCGTTCCTTTTTACTTTCGATGTGTGTTTTTATCATAAAAAGACATATAGTTACTAACCACCTGGTCTTGTATTGTCAGTTTCAGTGCCCGTGACGACGGTGCCGACCCCTCCAGGTAAAAAAACCAACAGAGATTCTTTCATCTTTTGCAAGACAGAAACATTAAGAAGGGCAGTAGTTCTGTAGAAGGGACTATCGCTTCGAAAATTTATGCTTGATGTTTGTGTATGCGTGTTTTGTGTCATGTTTGTGTGAGTTATTTTGTGGATTTAACTTGAGAAAGATAGATAGATAGATAGATAGATAGATAGATAGATAGATAGATAGATGAGAAGAGTTTATTTTAATGCATTTGTTTATGACAGAGTTTGATCGTCCTGCGGTGACCCAGTGCGGTCGACAGGACGGTGAAATCCAGTTACTAATGACCAGGAGTTAATTAGCGCTCGAAAGACGTCACACAAACACAACCAAGACCCGAGTCGCCTACGGTAATTCTCGCCTGGCGTGCGGGTAAATACAAGGTACATAAACTCCACCAGAGGTACATCCGCAGAGGATGTACGTCTGGTGGGTCGATCGGCACTCGCATACCAGGTTAAAGTCTCAGAGGATGTACCTCTCGCGGAATGTATGTACTTTGCATTCGCCGTAGGTGACTCAGGTCTTTGCTGCTGCGTTTGTGTGACGTCTTTCGAGCGATGATTAACTCCCTTGTTTGCTGATCGTGCACAGGCGGTCTGAGCCTCGTTCTGTTTTAGACTGTCATTACAGGATCGAAATGACATCTTTGAACAGTGCGGAAGAAGGTGTAACGGCGGAGTAAACAGGGCCCAGCAAACAATATTAAATACAACAACAAGCCGTAATTACGCTTTCTTCCTCTTCGTTTCATTCCTTTGCTTTGGCGAACATTTTCTCTCTCGCAAAAAGTGAGGAGGGAAAGCCAGTAAAACGTGACGTCGGAAACACGACGCCTTTAGCCTACTCCGCAGCTCTCAACAGTTACCGCGACTGCATTGCATGAGTATAGCCGAGTGCCCTTCTGTCCTTGTGACAGACCACTGTGAGGTCATCCGGATACCGGAGTGCATCAACCTGACGTCCTACCAGAACACCGCCTTCCCCAACGTGCTGGGCCACCCGACCCAGGAGATCGCCGGCCGCGCCCTGTCCCAGGTGGGCCAGACCATGCTGCTCAACTGCCACGCGTTCGTCACCAGCTTCCTGTGCGGACTCTACGCCCCGGAGTGCGGGGCTAACTCCAAGCCCATCCCGCCCTGCCGCTCCTTCTGCCTAGGTAGCCTGCAGCTACAGCCTCTCGGGTTGTCTGGGGGGCACGGGTTGTTGTCTGGGGGGCACGGGTTGTTGTCTGGGGGGCACGGGTTGTCTGGGGGGCACGGGTTGTCTGGGGGCGGTTGTGTCTGGGGGCGTTGTTGTCTGGGGGGCACGGTTGTTGTCTGGGGGCACGGGTTGTTGTCTGGGGGGCACGGGTTGTCTGGGGGCACGGGTTGTCTGGGGGCACGGGTTTGGGTGGTGGAGGGGGGGAGGGAGGCCGTGGTCAGGGGGGGGAAAGGGGTCACGGACTTTGTGGGAGGAGCCTGCAGCACTCGTTGTCTGGGTGTGACGCCTGATGAAAGGGGCAGGGGCTTGGGTAGGTGAGGGAGGGAGGCCCCGTTGGTCGTGGAGGGGTGAGGAGGGAGGCCCGTTGGTCATAGTGGGAGGCCTGGTCAGTGGAGGGGGCACGCGTTTGGGGTGGGGAGGGGGGGGGCCGTTGGTCAGTGGAGGGGGGGGGGCACGCGTTTGGTGGGGGTGGAGGGGAGGGGGCCCCGTTGGTGTGGAGGGGGGGGGGAGGGGGCAGGGGTGGGGTGGTGGAGGGGGAGGCCCCGTTGGTCAGTGGAGGGGGGGGGGGGGGGGGGGAGGGAGGGGTTGGTGGGGGGGAGGCCGTTGGTGTGGAGGGGCCCGTTGGTCAGGGAGGCGGGGCACGCGTTGGTGGGGTTGGTGGAGGAGGAGGCCCCGTTGGGCTGGGGGGGGGGTGGGGGGCACGGGTTGTTTTGGGGGGGGTTGGCTGGGGGGAGGGTTGGTCCACGGGTTGGTCTGGGGGGCGGGTTGTTTGGTGGGTGGGCAGGGTTGGTCTGGGGGGCACGGTTTCTGGGGGGGGGTTGTTGTGGGGGGCACGGGTTGTGTCTGGGGGGCACGCGGTTTTTGGGGGGGGTTGTTGTCTGGGGGGCAGGGTTGTGTCAGTGGAGGGGGGGGGGCACGGTTGTGCCGGTTGGTTGGGGGGCACGGGGTTGGGCATGGGAGGGGGGGGGGGGGGCACGGTTTGGGGGGGTTGGTGGAGGGGAGGGAGGCCCCGTTGGTCAGTGGAGGGGGAGGGGGGGGGAGGGGCCCCCGCGGTTTTGGGGGGGGTTGGGGGGGGGGAGGGGAGGGGGGCCCCGTTGGTCAGTGGAGGGGGGGGGGAGGGGCACGCGTTTGGTGGGGTTGGTGGAGGGGAGGGAGGCCCCGTTGGTCAGTGGGGGGGGAGGGGGCACGCGTTTGGTGGGGTTGGTGGAGGGAGGGAGGCCCGTTGGTCAGTGGAGGGGGGGGGGGGGGCACGCGTTTGGTGGGGTTGGTGGAGGGGAGGGAGGCCCCGTTGGTCAGTGGAGGGGGGGGGGGTTTGGTGGGGTGGTGGAGGGGGGGAGGCCCCGTTGGTCAGTGAGGGGTGGAGGGGGCACGGGCTTGGTGGAGGGGGGGTGGGAGGGAGGGGAGGAAGGTCCCCGTTGGTCAGTGGGGTGGGGGGGACGGCTGGTGGGGGGGGGTGGAGGGAGGGGAAGGTCAGTTGGTCAGTGGGGTGGAGGGGGGCAGGGTTGGTGGGGTGGGGATGGAGGGGAGGGGAGGGGAGGGGAGGGAGGTCCCGTTGGTCAGTTAATGATTTTGCGTCAAATGATTGAAGCCGTTACGCCCGCACCTTGTCGCTCCTTTGGGTTCTGTGGGGGGGGGGGGGGGGGGGGGGGGGGGGAGAGAGAGAATCTCGTTAACCGGTGAGGGTCCTGTTGATCGGTGAATGATCTGGCATGGAGACCGCTGGACCACCGTGCCCTGTCGCTTCTATTGCGAAGGCAGCCTGTAGTCACTTAGGTTATGTGAGGGTGATTGGTAGGTGTGGGGATCGGGGGGGGGGGCGCTGATCTCTAATGATTTTGCATGTCATTTCCTTCGCCAAAGGCATCCTGCAATAAGTCTGTTATTACTTGTGAAGTCTGTCGAGGCGTGACGCTGTTGATTGGTCTCTGTGTCCCTTGTTATTAAGTGTGACGTCTGATTACCTATGATACCTGTGGAGCGGCCTCTGTAAATCTGTTGTTGTGTCTCTTGTTATTACCTATGATACCTGTGAGCGGCCTCTGTAAATCTGTTGTTGTGTCTCTTGTTATTACGTATGATACCTGTGGAGCAGCCTCTGTAAATCTGTTGTTGTGTCTTTGTTATTACGTATGATACCTGTGGAGCGGCCTCTGTAAAGCTGTTGTTGTGCTCCTTGTTATTACGTGTGATACCTGTGAAGCGGCCTCTGTTGTTGTGTCTCTTGTTATTACGTGTGAGGCCTGTGGAGCGGCCTCTGTTGTTGTGTCTCTTGTTATTACGTGTGAGGCCTGTGAAGCGGCCTCTGTTGTTGTGTCTCTTGTTATTACGTGTGAGGCCTGTGGAGCGGCCTCTGTTGTTGTGTCTCTTGTTATTACGTGTGAGGCCTGTGGAGCGGCCTCTGTTGTTGTGCCCCTTGTTATTACGTGTGAGGCCTGTGGAGCGGCCTCTGTTGTTGTGTCTCTTGTTATTACGTATGATACCTGTGGAGCGGCCTCTGTTGTTGTGCCCCTTGTTATTACGTGTGAGGCCTGTGGAGCGGCCTCTGTTGTTGTGTCTCTTGTTATTACGTATGATACCTGTGGAGCGGCCTCTGTTGTTGTGCCCCTTGTTATTACGTGTGAGGCCTGTGGAGCGGCCTCTGTTGTTGTGTCTCTTGTTATTACGTATGATACCTGTGGAGCGGCCTCTGGTGTTGTGCCCCTTGTTATTACGTGTGAGGCCTGTCGAGCGCGATTACTGATAACCCGCGTGTGTGTTTCGACCCAAGCTGACTTTGACTTTGACGCGACGTTCTGCCGTGTTCCCAGAGGTGCACAGTCGCTGCAACCACTCCATGTCCCCCGGAGTCTCCTTCCCCGTGGACTGCGCTACGTTGCCTGACAGCGACGACCCCTCCGTCTGCATGCCGAGCCCTTACAAGCGTACGTTGGTATTTCTCTTTAATAGCCGCTTCTGTCAGTCAGTCAGTCCCTCCCTCGCGTCTTCTCCTTCGTCTTCTGTACAGTGGCGACAGCCAGCTCAGATGCTGACGTCGACCGCATAGCCAGAGTTGCGTTGAGAGTTGGTTCCTTGGTCGTTTTCTGCCAGTTTGCGGATCTCGCCCGTTTTTTATTGTTGTTGTTGTTGTTTTTGTGTGTATGTGTGTGTCTGCATTTACATGCTATTTCTTTCTTCTCCTCTCTGTCTCAGTCTCTCCGTCTTTGTCTCTTTCTCTGTCTGTCTGCCTGTCTGTCTGTCTGTCTGTCTGTCTGTCTGTCTCTCTCTCTCTCTCTCTCTCTCTCTCTCTCTCTCTCTCTCTCTCTCTCTCTCTCTCTCTCTCTCTCTCTCTCTCTCTCTCTCTCTCTCTCTCTCTCATCATCATCTCAGATACCCCATGGAATTAAAAACATTCAAAGGAAAGCATTTCAGGCACTCACTAAGCCACCTTGTTACTTTTTTTCTTCCATTCGTCAGACACCTTGACACAAAATGTATTGAAATTTTTTCCCCCTTGCGTGTTCTTGTCAAGTTTTACATTTGTATTTTACAAAAAAGAAAGAACTTTTAATATTTGTATTTTCATGCGTTCTTGTACTCTCTTTCACTTTCCTTGTGGTCATCATTTTAATGCGTTATATATATGGGTGTATGAGCCATGGTTTAACTTCCAATCTTGCTAGATGTGATCTTGTTTGTTTTTTACAGTATATATAGCTAGATATTCACACTTCTGTCGCTTTATTCGTTTTTAAAATGATTTTGTAACTCTCTCTCTCTCTCTCTCTCTCTCTCTCTCTCTCTCTCTCTCTCTCTCTCTCTCTCTCTCTCTCTCTCTCTCTCTCTCTCTCTCTCCGCCCCCATCTCCTGCCCTCTTGCTCGCTTGCTCGCCTGTCGTGGTTATCAGGGAGGTGTTCGATTGCAAGTCCTTGGAGCTTGTTTCTTTTGTTTAACCAGGAAGGTACACCAAAAAAGCTAGCAGTAATTTGTCGCGACATTCTGGAAGACCTATAAGACTTCGGCTGTTTTCTCCTCTAGGTTTTGTGCTGCCGTGAATGGTGTTTTTTTGTTTGCTTGTTTGTTGTGGGTGTGTTTTGTCCTCGGTGGTTGGGGTGTGTGTGTGTGTGTTTGTGTGTGTGGGAGGGGGGGATACGTGCACGAGTGTGTGGGCGTTTGTGCGCGTGTGGGTGTGGGTGGGTGAGTGAGTGCTGGCGGGCGTGAGTGTGTGTTTGTGTGTATGAGAGCATGCGTGTGCTTGTTTCTGTGTGCTTGTGTGTGTCAGGTGGTTCTAATGTATTAGTTTCTGTTTGTTATCCCAACAACACACAAATACCTGTGTGTGTTTGTGTCGCTGTGAATATGCTTGTGTGTGTATGTGTGTGTGTGTGTGTGTGTGTGTGTGTGTGTGTGTGTGTGTGTGTGTGTGTGTGTGTGTATGCGTGTGTGTGCATCTGTGTGTGCGTGTGTGTGTGTGCCTGTCTGTCTGTCTGTCTGTCTGTCTGTCTATCTGTGTCTGCGTGCAGACAGGAAAGATTTTGATGTACTAATATGCATATAGTGTTAATGCAACAACATGCACGTAGTTCTGTGTGTGTGATGCGTGTGTGCGCGCGCGCGCGCGCGCGCGTGTGTGTGTGTGTGTGTGTGTGTGTGTGTGTGTGTGTGTGTGTGTGTGTGTGTGTGTATACATGCGAGTATGTGCGTGTCTGTATGTCTGTCTATCTGTCTGTCTGTGTCCCTGCAGCCGGCCAGTGCGTGCCGGTGCGGACGGAGCTGTGCCGCCAGGAGGGCTTCAACAACACGGCCTTCCCCAACCTGCTGGGCAGCCAGGGCGAGTCGGAAGTGACGCAGCTCGTGACGCTCATCAAGGGACTGGAGGACGCCACGTCCTGCTACAAGTACTCCATGCTCTTCGGCTGCTCCGCCTTCCTGCCGCCTTGCTCCGGCAACCAGACGCTGGGCCACCACAACATCCCGCCCTGCAGGAGCCTCTGCCAGGGTCAGTCCCTCTAGCTCTGCCTGCAGCTCTTGTGTCAGTGTGTGTGTGTGTGTGTGTGTGTGTGTGTGTGTGTGTGTGTGTGTGTGTGTGTTGTGTGTGTGTGTGTGTGTGTGTGTGTGTGTGTGTGTGTGTGGGTGTTGTGTGGGGTGTGTGTGTGTGTGTGTGTGTGGGTGTGTGTGTTGTGTGTGTGTGTGTGTGTGTGTGTGTGTGTGTGTGTGTGTGTGTGTGTGTGTGTGTGTGTGTGTGTGGGTGTGTGTGTGTGTGTGTGTGTGGTGTGTGTGTGTGTGTGTGTGTGTGTGTGTGTGTGTGTGTGTGTGGGATGTGTGTGTGTGTGGTGTGTGTGTGTGTGTGTGTGTGTTGTGTTGTGTGTGGTTAGTGAGTGTGTGTGTGTGTTGTGTGTGTGGGGGGATAGTGTGTGTGTGGTTTGTGTGGGTGTGGTGTGTGTTGTGTTGTGTGTGTGTGTGTGGTGTGTGTGTGTGTGTGTGTGGTGCGTGCGTGCGTGCGTGCGTGCGTGCGTGTATGTGAGTTTGTATGTGTATGTGTGCTGTGTGTGTGTGTGTGTGTGTGTGTGTGTGTGTGTGTGTGTGTGTGTGTGTGTGTGTGTGTGTGTGTGTATGTGTGCCCCTACACGTGCCAGTCCTTTCACAAGGTTCTTATAAAGCCACCAACCCGCAAAATGTGTGCAATAATTGCATCGTACGTTGTGTGTGCCGGGGACAGCTTACAGAAACAGGTGCGAGCTCTTTCTGGACATCTTCTACACGCCCTGGCCCCCAGAGCTGGACTGTGACCGCCTCCAGGACTCCCCCGACCCCCGGGTCTGCGTGGGGTACAAGGAGGCGCGCGAACCGCCCGACATTGGAGGTGGGACATAGATGCTGCTGTTGATGACTGGGTCTGTGTGTGTGTGTGTGTGTGTGTGTGTGTGTGTGTGTGTGTGTGTGTGTGTGTGTGTGTGTGTGTGTGTGTGTGTGTGTGTGTGTGTGTGTGTGTGTTGTGTGTGTGTGTGTGTGTGTGTGTTGTGTGTGTGTGTGTGTGTGTGTGTGTGTGTGTGTGTGTGTGTGTGTGTGTGTGTGTTGTGTGTGTTGTTGTCGTGCTGTGTGTGTGTGTGTTGTCTGTGTGTGTGTTGTGTGTGGTGTTGTGTTGTGTTGTGTCGTTGTTCCGCGCGTGTGTTGTGTGTTAGCGTGTGTGTGTGTGTGTGTGTGTGTGTGTGTGTGTGTGTGTGTGTGTGTGTGTGTGTGTGTGTGTGTGTGTGTGTGTGTGTGTGTGTGTGTGTGCGTGTTGTGGTATGTGCGTGCGACTTCGTGCATGTGTATGTGCATGTGTCTATGTATGTGTGCGAGTGCGTTGTGCTCGTGCATTCGCACGTGTTCACGCGCCCGTGTGCTGGTATGTGTTAACGAAAGGTACTGTAGTGTTCTCTAAAGATGTAAGGCACTATTTGCTTTTATCACGTTTTTTTAACATAATGTGAGTACTATGGATTTCAGCTTTAAGATGATAAAATATTATGTGTAAATAGTTGGAAGTACCAGCAAATGCTCCTTTCACTATGAAAAAAAAATAATAATAATAATCTGGTCTGCACAGAAGAGAACCACTGAGTACTATTTTTATTCTGTTTCTACTGCTGTGTTCCAAGTGAAACACATAAAGCTTTCCCGACTCACGTGGCTCACCCGCCACGACAACTTTAACCCGTTTCGTCCTTACGATTTCGGAAAGAAATCCGATTTAATAGCCGTTTCAGTAAAGGAAATGGTAACGCATGTAGATCTAGCTTTTTGTTTGGTCTTCGTGCCTGTACAATTATATATATATATATATATATATATATTATATATATATATATATATATATATATATATATCATTGTTCGTTTCGGTTTTAATCGAGTTCATTCCGACTTTTTTGTAGACCGCTGCATATACACACTGAGTCGAAGTTTTCAGCAAATCTGAATCTAGGTGTATGATTCGCTAGACGACGAGATGCACCAGAGTAATCCGGTCACCGAAACGCAGTTAATACAGAGCGGGTATCACGTGCAGACTGCAAGCCGAGCGAAGTGCGCTGTGATGACACTCGCTGTATCGAATCCTCCTGGGTCTGTGATGGCTACCAAGACTGCAACGACAACTTCGATGAAACTCACTGTGGTTCGTGCTTGGTTTTAGTATGTCTATGTCTGTCTGTCTGTCTGTCTGTCTTCCCATCCACGTTTGTGCATGTGTACTCCCTGAGGCGTATTTGTCCGTGTGTGTTTTTGTGTGGTGTGTGTGTGGGGGGGGGGGGGGGGGAGAGAGAGAGAACTGAGAGAAAGAGAGGTAGAGAGACAGACTGTGTCTGTCTTCTTTATTTGTGAGTGCGCTCATGTGTGCGTTGATGTGTGTCATACAATCTGATTTGCGATACCCTAACTGCCACGGTGTTCCGCTCTGCAAGTGAAGTTTGAGATGCCCTCACTATAATTATGAGCTCATCTGTCTTGGTACCATGCTATAGGGGGTGTTTGAGACGGCCTAAAAATACAGGGTTCCAAGAGCTATTAGGGACGTCGAAGGTTGGCTAGAGTATCGCTGTAATGCAGGAGGTGCTTGAGACGTCTCAAGTAGCTTAGAGTACAGCTCTGCAAGAGGTATTTCGGACGTCCGAAGAAGGCTAGTTTGCAAGAGATTCTTGGGACGTCCTCAGGTGTCGTTTGTTCATCTTGTAAAGCGCGGTGTGTGGGTGAGATACCGCGCAACACAAATGACCGCTAGTAGTAGTAGGAGTAATAGTGGTGGTGGTAACAAATAGCCCAGCACAGCAACATATATTTCAAACATCACTGAAAGCCTGGGTCTGCGGGAGATGTTTGAGAAGTGTGTTTGCGGCTGTGAAACCTGTACTTTGCAGCGACTATCTTCACCTTAGCGAATGCACAAAATAGACGCACCTTTCATCTTCAAACTCAGCTTTTCAACCACCACACTGCCTCCAGTTTTTGCAGCGACAAATAACTGCGGTTGCAAAAGAACGGACTTCAGGTTCTGACGCCACGGGTAGCTTTGGCTGCAAAGGTTGCAGCAGTTTTTCACCTGCGTACGCGAGAGGCAGCATGGTGACTGTCACGCACACATTCAATATTGTACCTACCGTACCCACTTTGTGAAGACTTTATCTTCATGTTTGCGCTGCACTAGCCCCTCAGAGGTCAAAAGCTGACAGTAATCTTAAGTGTGTTGCAGTTGGTCACCTATACGGAAGAAGAAGAAGAAGTCTGCAGGTGCAAAAATAAAGATGTCGCCGCAAAGACCATCTTTACAGCTGCTAATGCAGATGTACTTGTGAAACAGGTTTTACAACATTTGGCTACCAAGGACATCTCAATTGTCTCTTGAAGACCTAGGCTACCTAGGATGTCTCAAACTTCTTCTGCAGAACTGGGAGCCCTATTTGCAGTTGCTACTTTGCAGCTGCAAGTCTTATTGTAGTAGTGACAGCCAGTCATAATACAGGAAATGTTTTGAGACGTGTTCTGTGTGTGTGTTTGTGTGTGTGTGTGTGTGTGTTGTGTGCGTACGTGCGTGCGTGCGTGGGTGCGTGCGTGTGTGTGTGCGTGTGTGTGTGTGTGTGTGTGTGTGTGTGTGTGTGTGTGTGTGTGTGTGTGTGTGTGTGTGTGTGTGTGCAGCCTCGTGCCTGCCCCACGAGACGCTGTGCTCGCCCGTGACCACGCTGTGCATCAACACCACCAACGTGTGCGACGGCGACGACCACTGCTACGAGGGCGTCGACGAGGCAGAGTGCGGTCAGTATTACGTGCGGTCCATCGCTTTTGATGCAACCCCGTCACGCCTTCTGTTGTTTGCGTGTGGTTCAGCTTGTTTTTCGACCATTACGTTGTGTGTTTTGCGGTTATGATCATTGTCATTACGTTGTGTTTTGCGGTCTTGGTCATGATCATTACGTCATGGTCATGATTATTACGGCAGTGATGGTGGAGGGGATGGAGTGTGTGTGTGTGTGTGTGTGTGTGTGTGTGTGTGTGTGTGTGTGTGTGTGTGTGTGTGTGTGTGTTATTAAGAGTATGGTAATAACGATGATAGTGGTGCTTGCAGTCTTTTGTTGGTGACTGTGATGGTGGAGGTAGTGTGTGTTTTTTATGTCTGTTTGCGTTTGTATGTTTGTGTACGTGCGTGTGTCTGTATGTGCGTGCGTGCGTGCGTGCGTGCGTGCGTGCGTGCGTGCGTGCGTGCGTGCGTGCGTGTGTGTGTGTGTGTGTGTGTGTGTGTGTGTGTGTGTGTGTGTGTGTGTGTAAATGTGTGTGTGTGCACGTGTGCGTGCGTGTGCTCGCGCACGCGCGCGTGAGTGTATGTGTGTGTGTGTGTGTGTGTGTGTGTGTGTGTGTGTGTGTGTGTGTGTGTGTGTGTGTATGTGTGTGTGTTGAAGCACTGGCTCCTGTCATGGCAATGCTGACCACGATGGCTGCAGTTCGGTTCAATTTGGTGACAATGATATTAGCGGCGGTGCCATTTTGGGTAGTGGTGATGACGCATAGGATAACGGTAACGGTGAGGATAATGACGATGATTGCAGTTCGTATCGGTGATGGCAACGACACGCGGGTGCTGGAGGTTCACAACGCTGAGGAGAAGCAGTGGGAGGAGGTGTGCTCCGCGGGATGGAACCAGACGTTTGCCCGTCTCGCCTGCAAGCAACTGGGATACAGGTAACAACGCTACGTACCGTCCCTGTCTTGCAGCGTTACATTCCCTATCTACTGTCCTCTTCCACCACATAGCCTACTGCCACCACCACCTAGTTACAGTCAGCACCATCTAGTTACAGTCAGCACCACCTAGTTACAGTCAGCACCACCTAGTCTACAGGCAGCACCAACTAGCCTACAGTCACTGCACTGTGGCCTACAGTCACTATCCTGTGGCCTACAGTCATTACCATGTGGCCTACAGTCACTACCCTGTGGCCTACAGTCACTATCGTGTGGCCTACAGTCACTATCTGTGGCTGCAGTTCCTATCCTGTGGCTACAGTACTACGCGGGGCCTACGAGTTCACTACCTGTGGCCTACAAGGGGAACTATCCTGTGGCCTACGTTCATATCCGTGTGGCCTACAGTACACCTGGGCTACAGGTCACAACGCTGGTGGCCAGTCACTGTCTGTGGCTACAGTCACTATTATGTCCTCAGTCCTACCACTGGCCTACAGTCACTACCTGTGGCTACAGTCACACCTGTTACAGTCCGCTACCTGTTACAGTCACTATCACTGTCCTACAGTCACACCAGTAGGCCTACAGTCACTACCCTGTGCCTACAGTCACTACCATGTGGCCTACAGTCACACCTGTGGCCTACAGTCACTACCCTGTCCTACAGTCACCACCTAGTGCTACAGCCTACCATGTGGCCTACAGTCACTACCTGTGGCCTACAGTCACTACCTGTGGCCTACAGTCACTTCATGTGGCCTACAGTCACTACCCTGTGGCCTACAGTCACTACACACTTTGTGGCCTACAGTCACTACCATGTGGCCTACAGTCACTATCCTGTGGCCTACAGTCACTACCCTGTGGCCTACAGTCACTACCATGTGGCCTACAGTCACTATCCTGTGGCCTACAGTCACTACCCTGTGGCCTACAGTTACTACCATGTGGCCTACAGTCACTACCTGTGGCCTACAGTCACTATCCTGTGGCCTACAGTCACTACATGTGGCCTACAGTCACTACCTGTGGCCTACAGTCACTATCCTGTGGCCTACAGTCACTACCCTGTGGCCTACAGTCACTATCCTGTGGCCTACAGTCACTACCCTGTGGCCTACAGTCACAAATTGTGGCCTACAGTCACTACCCTGTGGCCTACAGTCACTACCTGTGGCCTACAGTCACTACCCTGTGGCCTACAGTCACTACCCATGTGGCCTACAGTCACTATCCTGTGGCCTACAGTCACTACCATGTGGCCTACAGTCACTATCCTGTGGCCTACAGTCACTACCCTGTGGCCTACAGTCACTATCCTGTGGCCTACAGTCACTATGTGGCCTACAGTCACTACCCTGTGGCCTACAGTCACTACATGTGGCCTACAGTCACTATCCTGTGGCCTACAGTCATACATGTGGCCTACAGTCACTACCATGTGGCCTACAGTCACTATCCTGTGGCCTACAGTCACTACCTGTGGCCTACAGTCACTACCTGTGGCCTACAGTCACTCCCCTGTGGCCTACAGTCACTACCAGTGGCCTACAGTCACTATCCTGTGGCCTACAGTCACTACCCTGTGGCCTACAGTCACTACATGTGGCCTACAGTCACTACCCTGTGGCCTACAGTCACTACCTGTGCCTACAGTCACTATCCTGTGGCCTACAGTCACTACCCTGTGGCCTACAGTCACTACCATGTGGCCTACAGTCACTACCCTGTGGCCTACAGTCACTACCATGTGGCCTACAGTCACTATCCTGTGGCCTACAGTTACTACCTGTGGCCTACAGTCACTTCATGTGGCCTACAGTCACTACCCTGTGGCCTACAGTCACTACCATGTGGCCTACAGTCACTATCCTGTGGCCTACAGTCACTACCCTGTGGCCTACAGTCACTACCTGTGCCCTACAGTCATACCTGTGGCCTACAGTCACTACCCTGTGGCCTACAGTCACTTGCATGTGGCCTACAGTCACTACCCTGTGGCCTACAGTCACTTGCATGTGGCCTACAGTCACTACCCTGTGGCCTACAGTCACTATCATGTGGCCTACAGTCACTACCATGTGGCCTACAGTCACTATCCTGTGGCCTACAGTCACTACCATGTGGCCTACAGTCACTACCATGTGGCCTACAGTCACTACCCTGTGGCCTACAGTCTCTATCATGTGGCCTACAGTCACTATCCTGTGGCCTACAGTCACTACCCTGTGGCCTACAGTCACTACCATGTGGCCTACAGTCACTACCCTGTGGCCTACAGTCACTACCCTGTGGCCTACAGTCACTATCCTGTGGCCTACAGTCACTACCCTGTGGCCTACAGTCACTACCATGTGGCCTACAGTCACTACCCTGTGGCCTACAGTCACTACCATGTGGCCTACAGTCACTACCTGTGGCCTACAGTCACTACCATGTGGCCTACAGTCACTATGTGGCCTACAGTACTACCCTGTGGCCTACAGTCACTTGCATGTGGCCTACAGTCACTATCCCTGTGGCCTACAGTCACTACCCTGTGGCCTACAGTCACTACCTGTGGCCTACAGTCACTATCCTGTGGCCTACAGTCACTACCATGTGGCCTACAGTCACTATCCTGTGGCCTACAGTCACTACCTGTGGCCTACAGTCACTAGCATGTGGCCTACAGTCACTACCCTGTGGCCTACAGTCACTACCCTGTGGCCTACAGTCACTATCCTGTGGCCTACAGTCACTACCCTGTGGCCTACAGTCACTAGCATGTGGCATACAGCTACCTCCACGTAACTCACGGTCACTATATCACGTAGACTAAAGTCACTACTATGAAGTCCACGGTCACCACTACGTAGTCTACAGTCGACCAGGACGTAGCAAGTCACCACCATGTAGCCTACAGTCACCAACGTGTAGCCTGCATACATCAACATGTAGCCAACGGTCACCACCATGTAGCCAGTCATCATATAGCGAACAGTCACCATTATGTAGCCTACAGCCACTACCATGTAGCCTGCAGTCGCCAATGTGTAGCTTGCAGTCACCAACATGTAGCCCACAGGTACCAACATGTAGCCCACAGCCACCACCATGTAGCCTACAGTCACCAACGTGTAGCCTGCATACATCAGCATGTAGCCAACGGTCACCCCCATGTAGCCAGTCATCATTTAGCGAACAGTCACCATTATGTATCCTACAGCCACTACCATGTAGCCTGCAGTCGCGGCCAATGTATAACCTGAGGTCACCACATGTAGCCCACAGTCACCGACATGTATCCTTCAGTCGCCAAAGTGCATCCTGCAGTCATCACCATGTAACCAATCACCACCATATAGCGAAAATATAGACTACAGGCAATCAGCAACACACAGCTTACAGTCACCACCATCTGGCCTACAGTCACCAACATACAGCTTTCAGTCACCACCATCTGGCCTACAGTCACCAACACATAGCTTACAGTCACCACTGTCTGGCCTACAGTCACCGTTGCATAGCCTTCAGTCAACCCATTGTAGCCTACTGTCACTATCATGTAGCCTACAGTCACCAACAAACAGCTTACAGTCACTACTATGTGGCCTACAGTAACCATCACATAGCCCTCAGTGACCCTTATGTAGCCTACTGTCGCTATCAGGATTAAACACTAGTAATGATCTACATGTAGGCCTTAAGAGTGCAGTGGGGGGAAAAACGATTCTGTGCTGTCGAATAGGACATGCGGCGCAAGAGTGGTGTGTATCGTCTGTGTGTGCGGCCTGTCTATGTCATTCAAATCTCGGTGATGCGTTACTCAGTCAGTCAGTCATCTAGTTATTAGCTATTGTTTTCTGTTGGTTTGTCTGCTGTTAGTTACTGAACTGATTATACCCGCGGAGGTCAGAAACGATTCGACTGATCTGAAATTAGTACCATCACCATAATTATGTAATAGGATGCGTTCACCAAATGTAATAGGGTTTGTGACCTTCAAAAACACACGCTTAACATAGCACACGAAACGGACTCTTGCCATTGGCTGTGGTCAGAGACACGTTTAACGGCTGTGTTGTGTGTATGCCACGTGTGTCTGCAGTGCCGTGTTCACCCACTCGCTGGAAATGCCGACCGCTGGCCGAGGCAAGGCCGTGCTTGGCCCTCTGAGATCAGGTGGCCATCCTGACAGACTGCAGAGCTTCCTCACTAAGGGGTACGTCTGTGGAACACACACACACACACACACACTCCAACAAACACACACACACACTCTCTCTCACACACTCACACACACACACACACACACACACACACACACACACACACACACACACACACACACACACACACACACACACACACACACACACACACACACCCTTAACAAGCACACAAACACTCTTCCTGCTGGCACACACACACACACTTTTTTACACACGCCACACGTCACACACACCCGACACACACACCCTACCACAAGCCACGCACACTCTGAATCATCCATCCTACACACTGCAAACCCCCACACAGGTACTCTCTGAACACACACACTCACACACACACACACACACACACACACACACACACTCACACACACACACACACACACACACACACACACACACACACACACACACACTCCAACAAACACACACACACTCTCTCTCTCTCTCTCACACACACACACACACACACGCACGCACGCACGCACGCACGCACGCACGCACGCACGCACGCACGCATGTACACAGACACGCATTCCAACAAACACACACACACTCTCTCTCTCTCTCTCTTTCTCTCTCTCTCTCTCTCTCTCTCTCTCTCCTCTCTCTCTCTCTCTCTCTCTCTCTCTCTCTCTCTCTCTCTCTCTCTCTCTCCACACACACACACACACACACACACACACCACACACACACACACACACACGTACACACACGTACACACACACATACACACACACACACACACGTACACACGCACGCACACACAGATTCACGCACCCCCCCCCCCCCCCCCCCCCCCCCCCCCCCCCCCCCCACACACCACACACACACACATATCCATACATGTTTTCTCAGTGATGTGATATTTTTAATGTTGGTGAGTATGTGGGTGTTGTTTTGGCTGTGAATGGAGAGGCGGTGGAAGGCAAGAACAATTATGAGTAATGACTGAGCACTTAAGCGATCTCAGAAGCGATGTTTTACTCCGTTTTAGTGTATTTGTATACTCTCACCTTTCTTATGCTGAATTGTCAAATTGTCCTTTTTTGTGTGGAATTGGAGTGACCCAAAATGCAGATTTTCATTTTATGTAATTATTATAAATAATAAAGTTTTTTGTAGTCTGTTTATCGCCCTGCTATAACCGTAATGGTTGACTGGCCGGCCGTAAAACAGCAAGTTATTTACTTGTATTTGTTTAATGGGAAAAAAAGGACTGAAAGACAGAACGAAGCGCCAAAGACATGCCAGCTGATGGATTTACTTGTCTGTATGCTTGCAGATATACTTCTTGCCCCAACGGTGATCAGTACGTTGTCAAGCTCTCCTGCTGGGAACCAGGTTAGTCAACGTTGGGAAAACTCTCTCTCTCTCTCTCTCTCTCTCTCTCTCTCTCTCTCTCTCTCTCTCTCTCTCTCTCTCTCTCTCTCTCTCTGACGTGTGTGTGGCAAAAGTATCATGGCACTGGCAGTTCGAATATGCAGAATGTGATTACCAAACTGTTTTAATTACTGAACCACCAGAGCAAAAGCGGTAGACTCAAAATACAGACACTGAAAGGCATAATCTATCAAGTTAATCAGTCAGATACAATTTGTTGCATCTTAGCATATATATAATTAATAAATAAATCTTATACCTTAGCACGGTGATAAGCCTGGTTTTTGTTGTTGTTGTTATTCTTTTGTTTGTTTGTTTTGTTGTTGTGTTGTTGTTTTGTGCTCTGGTCTTCCTTTAGGAAATTGGCCACTCATTCTGTATTTCAACTATCGAAGTCCTCTTCAAAGAATACAGAAGAATAAAACTACTTTTGTCCAATCACTGTAAATGGCTGAATGGTAATTAAAGCAAACTGTTAAGTAGCACCCATGGCTGCAACTTTCAGAGCTTGCAGCCCTGCGGCGCTCAGAACATTTAAAAGAAAACTGGATGAATCTGATTATTGTATGTGCACAAAGAGACTCTCTTAAAAAAAAAAAAGGCTGGAGGCGTGGGCGTGGTGCTAGATGATGTCTGTCACCCATTATGTAACAATGTCATCTGTTTGACAGTGTGGTACACGCCCGGCCAGCTGCGAGAACCACGTAGGTGGGCGGGGACTAATAATGTCGTCTTGTCTGTGTCATTGTGTGGTACACGCCCGGCCAACTACGAGAACCACGTAGGCGGGCGGGGATTAATAATGTCATTTGTCTGTGTCAGTGTTTGGCACACGCCCGGCCAACTACGAGAACCACGTAGGCGGGCGGGGATTAATAATGTCATTTGTCTGTGTCAGTGTTTTGCACACGCCCGGCCAACTACGAGAACCACGTAGGTGGGCGGGGACTAATAATGTCATCTGTCTGTGTCAGTGTGTGGCACATGCCCGGCCAACTACGAGAACCCTCTGCGGTCGTGGGCGGGGACTAATAATGTCATCTGTCTGTGTCAGTGTGTGTCTGTGTCAGTGTGTGGCACACGCCTGGCCAACTACGAGAACCCTCTGCGGGTGATGGGCGGGGACTAATAATGTCATCTGTCTGTGTCAGTGTGTATCTGTGTCAGTGTGTGGCACACGCCCGGCCAACTACGAGAACCCTCTGCCGGTGGTGGGCAGGGACTAATAATGTCATCTAGCTGTCTGTGTCAGTGTGTGGCACTCGCCCGCCCAACTAGGAGAACCCTCTGCGGGTGGTGGGCGGGGACTAATAATGTCATCTGTCTGTGTCAGTGTGTGGCACACGCCCGGCCAACTACGAGAACCCTCTGCGGGTGGTGGGCGGGGACGAAGTGAAGCCGGGGACGTGGCCCTGGATGGTGTCTATGCACGGGGGGCAGGACAACAAGTTCTTCTGCGGCGCCTCCGTCATCGGCCCGGAGTGGATCCTCACGGCCGGCCACTGTGTGGGAGGAGGGTAGGTCTGGCTTCACTCTTTGCGGACGGGAAGCAGTTCGGGGCTTGCTGGACCCGGTGTCCAAACACTTGCATTTTAGCGGAGCAGGAAGGGCCGTCGTCTATCCGACGAACTGACGTAAGCGTCATACAATTATCAAAGACGCAAAATGTATATCTGCTAGTTTCAGGAGTTTCAAAATTCGCGCGGGTTCTGGTTCGATTACTGATTTTAAATCGCTAAAAGAAACTGGACTGATGTGTTAATTCTGTCTTTGTATAAAAGCCAAATGTACTGCACAAGAATCGCAGAAAATGGGCAAGTGTTTGTGATAAAAACATGTTTCTAGAAAGAAATAAGGAAGGTGCACACTTCTGCAGGAGAATCCTGTTTTTATTTACTCAGCATACCGTCAAAAACGCCCAGTTAAACTATGTCCAGTCTCGCTTTCGGCCTCGTGACCCGTGACTTCTTTCATCAAAAAGATTTTTCTGATTGGCTAAAATTGTAGTCAAATCTAAGGCGTATGGTTTTGCGATTTTTCTGATTGGCTAAAATTGTAGTCAAACCTGACTCGCACGGTTTTGCGTTTTTTTTTATTGGCTAATATTGTAGTCAAATCTAAGGCGCACATGTATATGCTTTGGTCCGTGTAGCGGCAAGGTTTTGCGATTTTTCTGATTGGCTAAAATTGTAGGAAAATCTAAGGCGCGCGGTTTTGCGATTTTTCTGATTGGCTAAAATTGTAGTCAAATCTAAGGCGTATGGTTTTGCGATTTTTCTGATTGGCTAAAATTGTAGTCAAACCTAACTCGCACGGTTTTGCGTTTTTTTTTGATTGACTAAATTTGTAGTCAAATCTAAGGTGCATATGTATACGCTTTGGTCCGTGCTGCGCGACTTGATCTCAAAAGCAGTGAACTGTGTGTAGGACTGGAAGAATCCCAGCTTGACGGTTTTGGGTGTAAGGCCCAGCAAAACGACGTGGCCAACGTGGCTGTTGTCTCGTTAGTTTCTGGGTGTGCAATTTAGTTTCTGGGTCTGCAGTTTAGTTTCTGGGTAGGTTACTGCCCATTGTTGTTGTTTTAGATTGAATATCCGACTTAATCAATTAATAATAGGGTGAAGAATCAACACACAAGGGAGTTAATTCGCGCTCGAAATACGTAACACAAGTACAAGCAACAAAGACCGTCCTGAGGTGACTCTCTCCGCGGTTCACTGAAAGGACATTGAAATCCAGTGACTATGTAACTAGCTAACTGACTGTTGAAATTCAGTGACTATGTAACTAGCTAACTGACTGTTGAAATTCAGTGACTATGTAACTAGCTAACTGACTGTTGAAATCCAGTGACTATGTAACTAGCTAACTGACTGTTGAAATCCAGTGTACTATGTAACTAGACTAACTGACTGTTGAAATCCAGTGTCTATGTAACTAACCAACTGACTGTTGAAGTCCACCTATGTAACTAACCAACTGACTGTTGAAATCCAGTGACTATGTAACTAACTAACTGACTGTTGAAATCATCCTGTGTAACTAACCAAGTGACTGTTGAAATCCGTTGACTATGTAACTAACCAATTGACTGTGAAATCCACCTATGTAACTATTATAACCAACTGACTGTTGAAATCCAGTGACTATGTACCTAACCAACTGACTGTTGAAATCCACCTATGTAGCTAACCAACTGACTGTTGAAATCCAGTGACTATGTAACTAACCAACTGACTGTTGAAATCCAGTGACTATGTAACTAACCAACTGACTGTTGAAATCCAGTGACTATGTAACTAACCAGCTAAACCGTTTCTTCCGCAAGGACCCGTAAAACTCAGTACTGGACTCTGATCGCTGGTCACACCCGCCGCCCCGCCTACTCCCCGCACCGGCAGATCCGCAAGCCCAAGAAGCTGTTCCTGCACCCGGAGTTCGACTCGACCACGGTCAACAACGACATCGCGCTGATCCAGCTGGAGAGCCCGCTGGTGCTGGGCGACTACCTGCGGCCCGTCTGTCTGCCCAAGCCGGGCCAGGAGATCGACATCGGCACCCGCTGCTACGTGGCTGGCTGGGGCAAGACGGATACCATGGGTAGGACGTGTGTCTGTCTGTTTTGTCCGTCTTTCTGTCAGTCTGTTCTCCCTGAGCGGTTGACGGGACGTAATCCAACAACTGTCTGTCTGTCCGTCCGTCCGGACGCACGTGTGTGTGTGGTGTGTGTGTGTGTGTGTGTGTGTGATGGACTGATGGACGTGAGGTATCAAGCCCTAGCTGTGACGGTTTCCACGTGTGTTTGTGTTGGACTGATGCATGTGAGGTACGTCATTCAAGCCCTAGCTGTGACGGTTTCCACGTGTGTGTGTGTGTTGGACTGATGCATGTGAGGTACGTCATTCAAGCCCTCGCTGTGACGGTTTCCACGTGTGTGTGTTGGACTGATGCATGTGAGGTACGTCATTCAAGCCCTAGCTGTGACGGTTTCCACGTGTGTGTGTGTGTGTGTGTGGCAGCGGCGTCCTACGAGCCGGCCGTGCGGCAGGTGAACCTGGACGTGGTGACGTGGGAGTCGTGCATGGCCGCTGTGCAGCGCTCCGAGCTGCCCGTGCCCTACAAGCTGACCCACAACATGTTCTGTGCTGGAGGGGCCGCCGGACACGACGCCTGTCAGGTCAGTGCATGGAGAATACAGCCGGCTGGCCTTTGCTCGTGGAGTCTAATTGTGCTTTTTGGCTGTGTAAAATAAATCTGAAACAAAAATGACTGCTAGCGTTCTAAAACAAGATCCAAACTCATAAAAGGTTCAAAAGAACGTTATATATGAGACAAAACAGAACAAAAACCTGCACATTTTGGGGGTAATTCCGGTTGTCAAGCTACGAAACGATACTAAACAGTTAAACGGGGGGAAAAGATGAAAAATGAGAAGGAAAGCTATAAAAAAAAGAAGGCTTTCCGTCTCATTTTTGATCGTTTTTCACCGTGTAACTGTTGTTTAAGTGTCGTTTTGTAGCTTGACAAAGGGGATTACCCCCAAAATTTGCAGGTTTTGTTTTGTTTTGTCCTAATAAATAGCGTTCTTTTGAACCTTTTATGTATTTGGATCTTGTTTTGTCTGTGTGGTTGTCTATGTATCAGGTCAATGGTGATTGGTCGACCTTGCACGTGCTGTGTTGCCTGTGTGCTTGTCTGTGTGGCTGTGCGTTAGGTCAGTGGAGACTACAGCCGGCTAGCCTTGCTCGTGGTGTGTTGTCTGTGCGTTTGGCAGTGTGTTTGTCTGTGTGGCTGTGTGTTACGTCACTTGAGACTACAGCAGGCTGGCCTTACGCGTGCTGCCTTGCCTGTGTGTTTGTCTGTCTGTGTGGTAGGTCAGTGGCGACCACAGCCGCTAGCCTTGCTTGTGGTGTCTTGTCTCTACGTTTGGATGTGTGTGCATGTCTGTGTGTCATGTCAGCGGTGACTGGTTGGCCTTGCGCGTGCTGTCTTGCTCGTGTGTTTCTTTGTGCGTCTGTGTGTTAGGTCAGCACTGGCTGGCTTTGTGTTGCCTGTGTGTGTCTGTGTATTAGGTCAGGGGTGACAGCGGGGACCGTTCTTGTACCTTTGTATCCATGAGGCATTTGTACCAACACTGACGTTGTCTGATTCTCTTTGATAGGCGGACAGTGGCCGGCGGTACATGTGCCGCCGTATTCGTGGCGTATCTGTACCAACACTGACGTTGCCTTATTTTTTGTTGGAGGGGAACAGCGAGAACGGTTCTTTTACTGTCGTATTCGTGAAGTATCTGTATTACAGACACTGACGTTGCCTGCTTCTTTTTTCTTTCTTTTTTCTTCTTTTTTCGATTTGTTTATATATATACGAACTGACACTGTATCTTCGCTTAATGGGATGAATAAAGTGTTCTGTATTCTGTATCGTATGTTTGACAGGGAGCAGCGAGAACCATTCTTGTACCGTCGTGTCCCTGAAGTATCTGTACCATTGTGACCATGGCGTATCTGCACGGACACTGATGTTGAATGATTGTATGTTTGACAGGGAGCAGTGAGAACCGTCTTTGTACCGTCATATCCACGACGTGTATGCACGGACACTGACGTTGTCTGACTGTATGTCTGATAGGGAGACAGCGAGAACCGTTCTTGTACTGCCGTGTCCATGACATATCTATATCGTCGTATCCATGAAGTATCTGGACCGACCCTGACGTTGTCTGGTTGTGTGTTTGACAGGGGAACAGTCAGAACCATTGTGCCGTCATATCCATGACGGATCTGCACAGACCCCGACGTTGTCATATTGTGTGTTTGACAGGGGAACAGCCAGAACCGTTCTAGTGCCGTCATATCCATGACGCATCTGCACAGACCCTGACGTTGTCATATTGTGTGTCTGACAGGGAGACAGCGGCGGGCCGTTCATGTGCCGGATGCCCAACACGACGGACCAGTGGTACCAGGCGGGCATCGTGTCCTGGGGCATCAGCTGTGCCATCCCCAATGCCCCGGGCATCTACACCAAGCTCCCGCTCTACATGGACTGGATCAACGAGACCATAAAGAACAATACCAGGACGTGACTCCTCTCCTGGCTCTGTCGTCACGTGACTGTAACGCGGCTTCCGCTTCGAGTGACGTCACTGGTGATGTCGTGTTACTCGAGCCACCGTCGTGTTCGTGTCACCGTGCGATAATGTATTTAGTTTGAAAGTGACGACTGAATTGTTTACTCCTGTGTTGTACATTCAAACATTTTCTCTCTCTCTCCCTCTTGTTCAGAGTCTTATCAGATTCAAAGCAGTGTGACGAAGATTACGCTTTTGAACTAATTGTTTGTTCCTTTGTGAATTGTGTTGGAAGAACGACCGTCGACATCATTGTCTGCGTGTAGGCCCTGCATTCTAGGTGCGCACGAGCCCGTTCAACCCGAGCTTGCATGCAGTCGCCGACGTGACGACTTTGGTCGACTCTCTCTCCTTTAGAACTGGACGAGTGCTACAATCATGGTGCAATGCTGGTCTGCTTGGAACTTTTCCTGGGAATTGCATATGTTGCATGAACGCAGCAAGGCAATGTGTGACCGCTCATGATACGGCATTGGGGTGTGGGGGGGGGGACGATGGGAGGGGCAGGGGGGGGGGGATCACTCGAATGTTGACTGTTACACCATGCTACAATGCTGTTTGATTTTGAACTGTTCATGGGAATGCTATGTGCTGTGTGAACGCTGTAAGGCAGTGTCTGGGCTGTCCAAGACCAGGGCAATTGATCGAGCGCAGACTGGTACGCTATGCTACAATGTACGCCCACTTGATTTCTCCCTGGAAATTCCATGCGTTGTTAGGAGGTTGCAAGGCAATGTGTCACCGTGCTAGATCAGGGGAATTGGCCAAAAGTAGATATAGGTACACCTCGGAACAACAGAAAATTGATCGAAAGCAGAATGATGCAGTACGGTACAATGTTTGTTGGCTTGATCTTTTCCTGGGAATGTGTCGTGTTACGTGAACAATGAGTGATAGCTGGCCAAAGGGACTTATATAAAGAACTTCACCATCACGAAGACGACGAACCCCTCTTTGGTCACTATACTGTACGATTTGTGTTAAAGAACTTGAATTTATTTTGAATCCAAACACGCGATTCGTGAACAATGGATATGAGATGTTTTAAGGGGGTGTTTCAGTTTGTGGCAGATTCGAAAACGATTTCTGGGCGTATGCTTCAGTGTCAAGCATAAAAGCAGATCGACGAGACAGAACTATCTCACTCTTGAAAATTTCTTTGTATCAGCCGCCATGAAAATGCCCAAGACATTTTAGTATGCTGAAACTGCAGAAGATTGGAATTTGGAGCGGTTCAGCTTGACTTGCAGTTTACAGAAGTACGGATGGTTTACAAACCCAATGATGGACAGGATGTAAATGTCAGTGATTTCTTGTTGTTGCGTGTTCTGTTTCTTCTTTCTTTTGTTTTTCTTTTTCCGTAGTTTTCTGTTTAGAAATGTTGAAGAACTAAAAGCGATTACTAATGTGTCACATTACGCTTAAACGTTCTCACATTGGCAATTCGTTTTTGTGCAGATTAGTCTTAATCTGCGTTTTTGTTAGTATTGTACAGCATTACTTTTCATTCTTGTCACGACTTGCCTCGGCCCCTCTTCGCGTTGACGTTGTGTTTTGAAGAGGCACCACTGAGCACGACCGAAATGGCTCGGCAGCAATGCGGGATCTTCTCCGGGTGGTAGCCCACCAGCAAGATGACGTCTTTGCGCATGGACCTCTGTTGGCAGGAGCGCGATTCGGAACTGACCGTGAAAATGGTTGTGAGGAGGAGTGTGTTAATTGGGACGAGCGTTGTGAGAGCGATGCCTCTGGATCCAGCCCCAGTGCTGAGATAGCGACAAAAACTAACAAATGGACCTTACCCGCCCCCCCCCCCCCCCCCCCCCCCATCCACACCCTATCCCCTCAGCCCCCCGCAAAAGAAAAGTTTGGACGTTCAAGGCCAGTCTTTCCTTTGCTCTTTGTGTGATTTAATGTTGTTGTTTTGTTGTCTTTTTGGTCGGAGTGCAAACTGAAGGGGGCACGTGTTGTTGTTTTCTTTTTCTTTTCTTTTCTTTTTCTCGCATTTTGTGGGATGAAGCATAGCTGAAATGGATCGATGTTACCCAGGTTAACTGCTTCATAGTAATGTTTGTGGTCATTCGTCTGCGAACGTGCATGCAGTGGCACTGTATATTAATCAAATCTGATGGCAACAAGAGAGATGAGAGATGCGGGGGTCTGGCCCGGGGGGAGATCCTCGAATGATGATGGTATGCATGTGTGTGATGGTTTATAACGTTAGGGGTATACATCTTTTCGTGCTGATCCACATTGATTATTGTTGTCTCATGCTGACTTTCTTACATGTATTGATTATTACGTGTTGTTTCATACTGATCTACTTATATAATACTATGACATTGTTGTGGGAGTACTTTACCGACACGTCTCTCTCTCTCTCTCTCTCTCTCTCTCTCTCTCTCTCTCTCTCTCTCTCTCTCTCTCTCTCTCTCTCTCTCTCTCTCTCTCTCTCTCTCTCTGTTTTTTGGGATCGCTTGTGTTCGTGTTTTTTTGGTTGTTTTACCTTGATACAAGTTCTAGAACAACGTGAATCTTAGTTCTGTCAGAGGTTTGGATTGATCCACTTCACGATGTGGTTTGGTTTGTGGGGTGTTTTGTTGTCGTTGGAGTTCCGTGTGTGTTTTCTTTGGGATGTGTGTTTGTTTTGTGTGTGTGTGGGGGGGGGGGGGGGGTTGGGGGGGGGTTGTTGATGTTTTCATCGTGGGTAGGGTGGTCATTTTCATCATAAACAAATTGAATGTCACCAGACGTCACCACACAATCAGATGAGAAAAATGGTTTGCTGCTGCTTCATTCACACGTCATCGCACGAGCAGATGAGAAAAAAACGAAAAAACAACAACCGGAATGCGTCTCGTTTAGACGTCACCGCACGAGCAGATGAGAAGGAAAAAAAAACGAAAAAACAACAACCGGAATGCGTCTCGTTTAGACGTCACCGCACGAGCAGATAAGGAAAACGGTTTACTGCTGCCTGGTTCAGACGTCACCGCACGAGCCGCTGAGAAAAACGATTTGCTGTCTCGTTCCGACGTCACCGCACGAGCAGCAGACGTCACCGCACGAGCAACTGAGCTTAGCAAAGGGGATTATAGCGACATAATTTCACCAACTGAGCATGCAACAACAACAAAATTAACAATCAGCAAATATTTTGGGCGACATATACATTCTTGTCGTTACTCGTGAAAACACAGCTTAAAGAAACTCTGCTGGTCTCGGTGTTTGTCAGTCACACGTGCGAGCAGTGAGCATTTGACAACTTCCGATACATTTGTAACTGGCATTGTAGAACCAGCAATAAGACCGGCTGGACGAATTTATACAGACACCTGCCAAAAAGGAGCTGACCGAAAGGACGAGCATGCACTTCTCACGCTGCCTGTCTCACGCGGGGGCTGCACTTTGTGCGGCAGTGTCCGAGAGGCCAAAGACCACGCGGTGGCTGCACTCTCTGCGGCAGTATCCGAGAGGCCAAAGGCCAACAGTGAACGCGCGGCGTGAAGAATGCACTTGCCTGTCTTCTCGCTGCGGCAGTATCCGAGAGGCCAAAGGCCAACAGTGAACGCACGGCGAGAAGAATACGCTTGCCTGTCTTCTCGCTGCGGCAGTATCCGAGAGGCCAAAGGCCAACAGTGAACGCACGGCGAGAAGAATACACTTGCCTGTCTTCTCTCTGCGGCAATATCCGAGAGGCCAAAGACCAACAGTGAACGCACGGCGAGAAGAATACACTTGCCTGTCTTCTCGCTGCGGCAGTATCCGAGAGGCCAAAGACCAACAGTGAACCCGCGGCGTGAAGAATGCACTTGCCTGTCTTCTCTCTGCGGCAGTATCCGAGAGGCCAAAGACCAACAGTGAACGCACGGCGAGAAGAATACACTTGCCTGTCTTCTCGCTGCGGCAGTATCCGAGAGGCCAAAGACCAACAGTGAACCCGCGGCGTGAAGAATGCACTTGCCTGTCTTCTCTCTGCGGCAGTATCCGAGAGGCCAAAGACCAACAGTGAACGCGCGGCGTGAAGAATACACTTGCCTGTCTCACGCGGTGGCTACACTCTCTGTGGCAGTGTACGAGAGGCCAATTAAGGCCCATAGTGAACGCACGGTGTGAAGAATACACTTGCCTGTCTCACGCGGTGGCTACACTCCCTGCGGCAGTGTACCAGAGGCCAAAGGCCAACAGTTTTCCTTTCTGCGGCAGTATCCGAGAGGCCAAAGACCAACAGGCCTTACGACCGCATAAAAGATACCAGTAAAATAACACACAGTATAATACATGAACATAAGTACAAGATAAGATCATAAATATAATGCAAATGCCAGTAAAACAGCCTCATAGAGTCATACGCTACCTCCAAACATAGTATGTTGAATATGACAGCAAAAGCAGAATAAACACCAGTATCAATTGCAATCACATGAGAAGCCATGTACACTCACACTCACAGGTATAATGCAAAAAAAGAAGAAGAAAAAAAGAGAGAGAAAAAAACGATGTACATCCTTCTTGCTTATTTCTCTTGGTGACTACATATTCTGCCTCATCGTAAACATCTTATACACACCATTCATCGTCGTAGTCGTGGTCGTCATCATCATCTTCGTGTTTATCATCATCATCTTCTTCTTCTCCTCTGTTCTTCTTCTGTCTGGATTTAGGATTCAGCCTCAGAAGAGTTCCGAAATTTCACGTGCATAGAAACGTTGTTTCAGTGCTACGGGAAGACAAGCAAGCGTCTGATTATTGACTGTTTATTGTCGATAGAAGTTGGTGATGTTACGCGCAATGTTTAAAATTTAACCGTGTGCGGTTCTCTCTCTCTCTCTCTCTCTCTCTCTCTCTCTCTCTCTCTCTCTCTCTCTCTCTCTCTCTCTCTCTCTCTCTGACTAAATATTTAAGCATTTATTTGTATCATACGGTATGCTGACAAGTATCAACATATGCATTGTCTAATAACCCCATGGGTTCCACAACAATAAACTCTCCCCCGCCCTCTCGCGCTCCCTCTCTCCTTCCTTTCTTCCCTCACTCTTGTTAACATGTAAAGTTCTTGCCAGTCCATTTATTTAATGGATACACGCATTTATATATATTATATATGTTATAATACAGTGATTTGTTATCATATCGCCCTTTTTCGTTGGAAGTTAGCATGTTGCACCATTGAAAATGTCAAGCATGATGCGCCTCACATAATAATGATAATGTTATCGTGTGGTCACTTGTTAATGCTCGTTTCCAGACGAAGCTGGTTGAATCCCTTGACGTTGATAGGGACTGGTGCGGGTTTTGTTGTTGTTGTTGTTGTCGTTGAAGTTATCATCTCTCTTTTTCCAAGTTGTCTGTTAAAATACTGAATATGTGTATATCATCGTAACTTGTGTTATATATTAGTTTTCGTTTTTAAGTTTAAAAATTGAGTAAGAGCAAAGAGTAAGATGGCTGTGCAATTTTAATGATGTTATTAAATTTGTTCGAGTTCAGTCGCTTACGTCTGCTCTTGGAATCCAAAGTATACAAAATTTAGTTTTGTCATAGACGATTTTGGGCGTAAAACGGTTGGAGACTTGGATGTGGAATGTTCAGTTAATGACGTAGATACGTACCGAGTGTATGCGCACTCGTCAGTCAGGGACACGGACAATTATCGAGTGTTCTGTCAGAAAAGTGCACAATTTCGGTCAAAGACGTTGACAGGTGTCAAATCAGACACCATGGACAGACAGCGAGTATTCAATCCAAGACGTGGACAGGTATTGTGTTTAGGCGGACTTGTCAGTCAGAGACAAGAACGGGTAGGCCTGTGTTCAATGCACGATCAAAGACATGGACAGGTATTGAGTGCACGTCAACTCGACAGTCAGAGACATGCACGGATATCGAATGTTCAAAGACCTGGACGGGTTGGACGACTTTTCAGTAAAAATCATAAACAGGTGTGGAGTATCGGGGAGTGATTTACCATTCAAAGACACGGACAAGTGTCGGGTACATGCGGACTTCTCAGTCAGAATTAGGAACAAGCGTTGAGTGTTCGGAGCAGGTAGCCAATGTAGGTGCATTCGTCAGTCAAAGACAGGGACAAGTATGTAGTGTTCAGTCAAAGATACGGACAGGAGTCTAGTGCAGGTGTCGTTGGACATATATCAAGTGACTTGTTTGTCAAAGACACGGACAGATGTCGAGTGCAGATGTCATTGGGCAGGTATCGAGTGACTTGTTTATCAAAGACACGGACAGGAGTTGAACGCAGTGTCATTGGACAGGTATCTAGTTACATGTCAGTCAAAGACACGGATAGGTGTCGAGTACAGGTGCCATTGGATGGGTATCAAGTGACATGTCAGTCAAAGACACGGACAGGTGTCGAGTCCAGGTGCCATCGGACAGGTCAAAAACACGGACAGGTGTCGAGTGCAGGTGTCACTGGACAGCCATCGAGTGGATTGTCAGTCAAAGACTAGGACAGGTGTTTGGTGTAGGTGCACTCGTCAGTCAGAGATGGAAACAGGTATGGAGAGTTTAACCAAAGACGCGGACAAGTGTCGAATGTAGGTGCGAGCTACTCGTCAGTCTGTGGACAAGTATCGAGTGCATGTGCACTCACCAGTCAGGTGGACAGGTGCGGATACAGGTGTACTCTGTATGAGAGAGATGGACAGGTACTGAGTGTTTGTGTACTCGTTAGTCGGTTGGGCGGGCCACTATGAAATAGTGTTCCCTGCCAATTCAGATGCAGGTAAGGAAATACTAAGCATGGCTGATGAATGCTACTGAACAGCAGAACGTACTGTCCACGAACTGAAAAGCGCTCTCTCTCTCTCTCTCTCTCTCTCTCTCTCTCTCTCTCTCTCTCTCTCTCTCTCTCTCTCTCTCTCTCTCTCTCTCTCTCTCTCCTAGTCTGTAGTTGAAATAATTTGATTTATCAAATCGAATCTTCTGTTCATATTTTGTTTTAATATAATTTCTCTTAAGTTCAGCCTTCTCAGGCCAAGGGTATTAACGGTGTACATAATTATTCTCGTGTGTAATCGGATTTTAAACGTCTGATGTTCGTAAGGTAAAAGGTACATTATCGCTTACTACTGCGCTGTTGTTGATGTGTATTGTGCCGCCTACTTCTTCTGTGGTTCGCTGGTGTACATGGTTCTAAGCGTGATGAGGAAGACGTTGTGAATATTACATGCCGGTCATCCAAGAACTGATTTTTTTTATATTTCTTTTGATTTTTTGTTTTTATTGATTTTGTTGGCAACGCATCGTGCATGCTACTTATTAGAAAGCACTGTTTTGTATCGATCTTTTCATGTATAAATAAAGGCTCAGTCGGGCGCCTAAGTTTATGATCTTATTACAGGAGTGTGTGTGTGTTTGTGCCTGCTTTACTTATGTGTAGATAAGTGTCTTTAGGTTATCCTGTCGACGAGCGCATTATCAGTGTAGATTATGATTATTTTGTACGGCTATCCAGCTGTGTGTCTGTCTAGTAGTGTATATGTGTAGTGTGTGTATAATTTTATTATTATAGGATAAATCCAGTATTCTGCGTTCTACTCTTATGTTATGTATGACATAGGGGAAATGAATGGAGCAAAATCAGGGAAAACGAAACCTAACAAGTTGATTCTGGGATTTTGACGTCCCGTCGACCCTACAGGGTCACCTCGGGATGAAAAACAAAACAGAACGTACACAAAATTATCTCTCTCTCTCCCTCTACCTCCCCCCCCCCCCCCCCCCCCCCTTGTCTCTGTCTCTGTCTGTCTGTCTGTCTGTCTGTCTGTCTCTCTCTCTCTCTCTCTCTCTCTCTCTCTCTCTCTCTCTCTCTCTCCCCTCTCTCTCTCCTCTCTCTCTCTCTCCTCTCCTCTCCTCTCCCTCTCCTCTCCTCTCCTCTCCCTCTCCTCTCCGAGCTATACTCACCTTCTGAGGTATTTGCCAAGTGCTCAGCCCAGGACACCGCACGACGTATGGACTGATCTCTTCCAACAATTTACCTAGTCTTCATAAAATTAGTCATGAAAAAAAATATAAAAAATGAAAGAAAAAAACTCCTGTGTGATTCATTAGCATACGGGATGGTCTCTTTGTGTCAAGATGAATCAGTTGTTTGTGTTCGGTCTATAGAAAGTAAAATATTCTTTTGACGCAAATCACCTAAAAAACAGAACCAGCAAACAAAATGAGTTCAGTCAACCCTCGACAGACGTCACATGAGTACCACAACAAAGCCCTGAATCACCTACCGTAATTCTCACCGCCTGGCATTCGAGTAAATACGAGGTGCACAAACTCCACCACGGGTAGCATACATCTCCAATAAAACGAGTAGGAAGTTCAAGACGAAGAAGAAGGACTGAGGTAAAGAGAAGGGGAGGAACGAGCAGTTTCAACATTACAAACGTGATATTTTTGCTGCATTGAAGATCGCCCCCTACCCCCCCCCCCTCCCCCGACCCACCCCTACTCCCAAACTTTGCCGTTTTTGCAACTAAATGAAATAAAGTTGCAAAGTGCACATTTCACTCTGCTCTTTGCAGCGACAAAGGTTTGCAGCTCCAACTCTAGAATTTTGGCACAACCGCCAATGACGGCTGGATGGGATGGATGGACAAACAGGATCCCTTTGTTTGTTGAGTCTTTACTAACTACTCTTCGCCGTCTGCGTCAACGTGTTCCTGAATCAGCCACAGCTGTGGCACCGCAAAATAAATGATTATATAAATAAAACACGCACACGTTTGGATTTGAGCTTGCATTTCAACGAACTAGGTTGTAGGATGGACTAAGTCGTCATTTTATTCGTTTTGTGCAGAGGATGATATATGCGGCTATTTACGATGAGCAAAGCACAACGTTGCTTTTGTACTTTGTTGTTCCTGCTGTTGCTGTTACTGTTCTCGTTGTTCTTGTTCTTGTTCTTGTTCTTGTTCTTGTTCTTGTTCTTGTTCCTGTTGCTGTTGTAGTTGTTGTCGTTGCTGTTGCTGTGGTTAAACTGATGTTCTTGCTGCTGCTGCTGCTGCTGCTGTTGTTGTTGTTGTTCCGAGCTGATCTTCTTGGTCTGCAGTGAGTATGTGACTGAAATATTCAGTCCTAGGTCACATTTTCACCTACAGCACACAACCTCTTCCACTAAGAAGGGAGGGGGGGAGGGGAAAAGGGCTCCAGGAGGTTCACGTTTTTGTTTTCACCTCAAGTGGATCCCATGTGTGAGTTCCAGCAAGAGCACAGTGGGCAAGCTGCTGTGCGATTATTCCGGCGAGCCATCGAATTTTCAATAACGTAGCTTACAGCTTATCCCTCTTGGCCATCGAGAAACTTCCGGGGCCATGGTGTCAAAGGCCTAAATCTTTCGTGTGTAACCAGCGGGGTATTGTTCCTTTTCGTCATCTGCCCAGCGGCTGTGACGATCGGCAATGTAAATCTGACTCCTGCAGTTAATACGTGTCCCCACTGAAAGACGTTTCTCTGATAGCTTTTATTGCATATTGAGTTGAAGCAGTAAAAACGAAACGAACAAGACGAAGAATTGTTCGCTTTCTTTAATCGAGGGCCGAGGGTAAAGATACAGTAAACTCGTTCTTTAAATTATATTTCACTGGTTGAAATTTTATTACAAATCTTATGAAGTAATTTGTGGCAAGACAAATATGCTTAACAGTTAACAAAATCCTGCAGGCAGTCTCAATCAGTGATATGATTATATAATATTTAGTTCATTTCAACTTTCATTTAATCCTACAAGAGGTTATTCCATCAACGACCGGTTCGCGAAATAAAATCTAAGACAAAGTCATGACTACGCAGGTAAGAAATGTGACAGAGGATGGTGGCAGGCAGGCAGATGGAGACAGTAGAAGTGCTTCAACTTCCTCCTGTCAACCGTACAGGGTTATCTCGGGATGAACAAGAATAGGTCTACGTGCAACAAGATAAATGCTAGTGACAAGACCATATGGTATGCTGGTGACAAAACCATACTTTTTATGTTTTACATAAGTGCGTTGCAATCTGGTGGATTTTGTTACCTATCCTTTCGCGACATTCACCTCTACACTCTGTCTGTCTGTCTGTCTGTCTGTCTCTGTCTGTCTGTCTCTCTCTCTCTCTCTCTCTCTCTCTCTCTCTCTCTCTCTCCTCTCCTCTCTCTCCCCTCCCCCCCCCCCCCCCATCTCTCCCTCCCCCTCCCCATCTGTCCCCCATCTCTCCCCATCTCTCTCTCGAGTGGTCGGTGTAATTTTATGTTAAGTAGACCGTGGGCCCTCTGCTACCACTTAGCCTACAATCTGTCGCAACAATTGAGCCAATCCCGATGGGGTGGGAATCGGATCCGACATATTTATTGGGAAACCACGAAAAAAATGTGTGAGCGATTTATTACACGAATATGTACACTGGATCAGCCTGGTAATGTATCCGGCTTTGAGTGTGAAACGACAACAAAATGTTCAGTCTTCGATGACAGCCGTTGTAGCCGTGCAGTGCATTGACCGTCAAATATATCTACGTTTCTTCTCTCTCTCTCTCTCTCTCTCTCTCTCTCTCTCCTCTCTCTCTCTCTCTCTCTCTCTCTCTCTCTCTCTCTCTCTCTCTCTCTCTCTCTCTCTCTCTCTCTCCTTCTTCTTCTTCTTCTTCTTCTTCTTCTTCTTCTTCTTCTTTATTTTTTTATGAATACATGCAGACAAAGAACACACTTTTTAGCTAATAGCGTTTACAGAGAGCGAAGGAGAAAGAATGTCATGTAGTATTGTTCTGTGCGGTGTATCTGTAGGCCTACTGACAAACAACGAGAAGCCTAACAACATATGGAACCGAACAGCGAAAATATCTGAAATAGTAGTTGTAACAAAATCGACACCAAAATATTCATTATTATACAGATACCTTCCGTTTCTTCGATTTTTCGAAGGCTATCTATTCAATTTTAACAGCAGAATTCAGCTTATTTCCGAAGAGGAGTGTTAAAACGACACCGAGAACTCAAAAGCATGCAAAGCCTGTCACGTGACAATACGAGCAGACGACACAGCGCACGTGACAGAGCAGTAGGCCTACCTGGCAATTGGAGTTGTGTCTGCGTGTTATTTGAACGTGTTGTTGGAACAACTATCAGTATGACGAGGATACTGACGGACTGAACGTAGCAACGTCTAGAAATCAGCACAATGTGGGTTGGTATAGTGTTTCTGACACCGGATTTTTTAAACGAGTTTGTGCCGAGTGCTTACTTGTCGTTTAATGAAATGTTCCAACAGCCTACTGTCTGCTTTTGTTATCTTAGTCTTTCGAAGAATATCCGCGCCGTGGTTTCATACGATCATCAAAGCACCGTTTTATATTTATTAGACTCGTCTGTAGTAAGTCTCCTTCGGATGCTTCTTTTACAAGCTAAGTGACATAGGCCTATATTTTGGGTATCGACGCCTTTTGATGACCATGCAATGATCATTGTATTTTTACATTGCTCTTCTGAACAGTCATAATTATGTGTCGTGAACTCAGCTTAACCCTTGCTTTAGCAATCAACTGTCAACCAACTTCGAGTAAACCAATTATAATAATAATAGACATTTTCATGGTGCATTAGCCCTGCCAAATGTAAGGTCGGATGCGCCGTACGAAAAGAACGGGGAAAAAATTGATAAGCTATACATTATATACACCGTAGCCAAAAATCAGAAAAAATAAAATTTTAAAAACACGTTTCCAGCTCCACGCCCGTTGGACCTGTCACCAAAAGACATATACAATTCGTGTGATAATCACTTAATTGGTCTTTTTTTACTGCTTTCTGATCAGTAAACCACTGTAGTGATCAGTAAACCGTCTCCGAAAAAAAAGTACTGTAGAGCGGACTCTGAGTGTTATGTTCGAATGTAATTATGAACGCATGTGGTTTCGAATAACACTGTAAACTGGTGCATGACTGTATAGTGTGCACAGAACGAGAGCCGAGGTTGCAGCAGTTTCGCATGGCAATAGCAATGTCACAAAGCCACAGTTCACTCTCGTGCGACAAGAGCACAGTAAGTTTGTTCGAAAACAGATAATCTCGTTATGAAGAAAGCGAGCGCTCAGAATATACTTCTAGTAGGTTGAATACCACGAACAACAATTCTTCTCGGATCCGATTCCCTGTAAACCAGGACGAGCTCTTCACAAGATGCAGAACCACAAAAATATCACAACACTCAGGACCACGTAAGGGACACAACACGCAGGACCAAGTGAATGTCACAACACGCAGGACTACGTAAATGTCACAACACGCAGGACCAAGTGAATGTCACAACACGCAGGACTACGTAAATGTCACAACACGCAGGACTACGGAATGTCACAACACGCAGGACTACGTAAATGTCACAACACGCAAGACCAAGTGAATGTCACAACACGCAGAACCAGGGAAATGGCACAACACGTAGGATCAGGGAAATGGCACAACATGAAGGACCAAGGAACTGTCACAACTCGTAGGACCAGGGAAATATCACAACACGAAGGACCAGGCGAATGTTACAATACGCAGTACCAAGGAAATGTCACAAACGTAGGACCAGGGAAATATCACAACACGCAGAACCAAGGAAATACCTACAATACGCAGGACCAGGAAAATGTCACAACACGCAGGTCCAGGGAAATGTCACAACACGCAGGACCAGGAAATGTCACAACACGCAGGACCAGGAAGGTGCAAGATCAAAGGCTTGCACCCACGCAGACTGAACCGGGAACGTAGATGCATGGAGTACTTGGCTGGAGTTTGCCTTCTGCACAGAAAGTTGGAGCTTGAAAGTTCATCTTCGTTCGCTACGTGCCGCACTGTACTACTATAAAATTATATGATTTTTTTTTTTTTAATAGGTCAAGGGAACGTATAACTGTGCCACGCGTATTGCCTTGTGTT
>JABMCL010003107.1:1182500-1190000 GCA_018857735.1 Alviniconcha marisindica | reverse complement strand
GCGTGCGTGCGTGTCAGTGTGACTGGTGTGTGTGTGTGTGTGTGTGTGTGTGTGTGTGTGTGTGTGTGTGTGTGTGCGTGCGTGCGTGCGTGCGTGCGTGCGTGCGTGAGAGAGACACACAAACTCTAAGCACTGGTTTACGACATCCTTCCTTCAAGGAGGAAGGTGCCGAAAAGCGATGCTCGGAGTGTGAGAGAGACAGAGAGAGTGTGTATGTATGGGGCGGGGGTGTGGGGGTGGGCGTGTTTGTGTGCATGCGTGTGCCTGTCTGTCGTGTTTGCATCACCGAGTGACTGTCACTGAATCAGTTGATGCCACTTTATGCCAATGTTTTTGCAGCGACTTCGACAGCTGGCGGCACCCAAGCCGGAATGGGGTAGCAGACGCTTCAGCGTTCGGACCAAGGCAGTGGCCAAGTGGGGGCAGGATGCCTTAGCCACACACAGCGGCTGGTCGCCTGAGTTCCCTCCGGATAGCAAGGCCAGTCCACCTGCTGCTGCCAGTTGTGTACATGAGCGTCAACAGAGCCTCGGGATGGGGCCCGATGACGTTTTCATTGACGACATTATCAGTCAGACTGACCCAAAATCTCCGCTTTGACCTACTTAGCGGCATATCCTACTTATTAGTGTTATATTAGCCATTTGACTGAATTGACTTCTTCTGTTTATACTTGGCTAGTCACAAGGAACATGTGTCTGTACTTTTAGAATGCGGTTATGAGTGTTAGTCGGGTTGTAAGCCGACTGTCCGTGATATGACTGACAGAAATACAGAAACATTTGCGTTTCTAATCAAGGAACGTTTTTTTTTTTTAAAGACGTGACTATTTCAAACTTTAGATATAATGTATATCAACTTTTACCCGTTCGTGCCATTTACCTCAGTCTAATTATAGTCTTGGCCGCTATTCAAGACAACAAAGCTGTAGATACGGGGGTGGGTGGGGGGGGGGGGGGGGGGGGGGGGGGGTATCTAAAGTTGTCGATGATCACAGGGATTTGAAGGTTTGTGTTACTCTAATTGTTTGAGATGGGCGCCCCCTCCCCTCCCCACACAATGTCATGTACATGCACCACTGCCCCCCCGCCCCCCTCCCCCCACCCCCCGACACTCACACACACACACACACACACACACACACACACACTTCCAAACACATCCTGATATACACACAAACATGCACGCAAATATATGCATGCACACATGTATATTCTCTCTCTCTCTTCTCTCTCTCTCTCTCTCTCTCTCTCTCTCTCTCTCTCTCTCCACACTCACACACACACACACACACACACACACACACACACACAGAAAACAAAAGATGTGCTGCATGATTATCATCATCTTTCATTGAGAATTCAGCAAATAGTCTGTTTATCGTTTTTAAGATTCTTCAGCTGAAATACTTACCTAGAGTAAGTGCAGTAGATACAGTATCTACACAGTGCAGTAGACAGTCCAGTTTGGCTGTACCAACAGTGTCATACTCTTATCAGTCTTCCTTCATGCTGGGGGGACCCTGTGCGGTTAACAGGTTGTTAAAATCCAAGAACTAACTATGTCTAACTACTAGTCTTCCTAAAGCTTCAATACTCTGTTATGTTGTATTTGTTGCCCCTCCACGCACACGCCTGAAGGGTTTTTGTTGATGTTTGTATGCATGTGCATGTATAAATGTACGTACGATTGCACGCAAGTATGTAAATACAACAACATAACTGATTCATACTGAAGCTTTAGGGAGACTAAAAAGAGTATAATACTGCTGGTAAGAGATGCTGCACCTCCAATCAAAACTACTGATTCACACAATAACTGCAATGTGTTTACAGCCTTTTTTTTTGTCTAGTAGACTTCTTATTCACAGGTCTGATATTCGAGCATTTGGAACCATTTCAAAATACCTGTGGTGCTTAGTAGCCAATAAACTTGAAGGTAAATAATTATGTGCATTTTTGTATACACAGATTTATAGTATAAAATAAATGTTGCAGGAAATTTAAAAGTACAGAACATTGCGGCAGTATATTAAGCCATCAACAAATCCATTTACATAAACTGTATCACAGAGTCTGTAGGTTTTTTACAACATGCAAGAAAGAAAATAATAGCTTTGCATAATTATAGGAGTGTACAAATAAAAATGTTTTGCAAAAATATAGAACACCATTTGTTTTGTTTTCTCTCTGGTGTGTTTTACACATATTTCTTCAATGTAAGTGACTGATACCATATAAATGTATCACATTCTGAACAAACACATGCATTCACATTACAAACAATGTGAAATTGACTGATGCTTTAGAGGTACACACTGAGATGTATTCCTTGATTCTGGTATAGCAGTCGAGACAGCATACAATTATTCATAGCATAGAAGGCCAATATATACAACAAAATGCTGCACAGACTGAAAAATATGTTTTGTACAAATGTGTTAGTCACAAGATATAAAGCATAATGCAAACAAAGCTTCTGAGAAGCATCAGGTAATTACAAAAATAAATGTCATCAATATTAGAACTTGGTACATCATGTAAAGTTAACATGATTAGACTTAGGAGCATAAAGGAAGCCATCAGGGAAGGTCTGAACACACACACACACACACACACACACACACACACACACACACACACACACACACACACACACACCACACACACACACACACATGCACACACACACACACACACACACACACACACACACACACACACACACACACACACAATGTTTACTGTCAGGATAAATAATATTCTTTCCTGCAGATGACAATTGTGTAGCATTATTTTGCTTTGTTTTTACATATTAATTAATCAGAGTAAGAACAAGCAACTGTGGACACTTTGAATTACTAACTGATATGTAAACATGTTCTGAGTGTTTAGTGTGCCAGTTCAGCCTGTTTACGTGTTCAGTGCACTGACTCAGTCTGTTTGAATACCAGTACTCCAAGCCACTCTCTGGGTACTCAGTACACCAACTCAGCAATGTCCACTTTTAGCCCCGTCAGTTCACAGTCCTCAAATGGTATGAGAATAGGTGTGTGTGTGTGTGTGTGTGTGTGTGTGTGTGTGTGGTGTGTGTGTGTGTGTATGTGTGTGTGTGTGTGTGTATGGAATGAACTTAAAGTATGCAGTACATTGGCATATCCACATCAGTTCATTCCGTACTATGCCATCCTCAAACCATCTGAGGACAGAGAACTGACGGGGCTAAAAGTGGATATTGCCACCAACTCTGTCTGTCTGACAGTTCATTACACTGACTTAGTGTCAGTAGTCAGGACACTGACTTGCTCTCTCTGGCTGTTCAGTTCACTGACGTGCTGACTGCCTCAGTGTTCAGTACTCTCTGTTTGAGTATTCCACTGACTCAGTGTCTAAGTATTTGAAATTCACTAAGTATTTGACAAACTGTCTCACTGTTTGTTCAGGACTCCAATTGTCTCTGGACCTCTTTCAAGAAAGTGATGGTAGCTGATCTGATGCAGAATATGTTGCCCAAAGTGCTTGCCTTTCAGACACAATTTCAGCAAAAATATCCACTGAGGGAATGCACACAGAGAACCTGAAGCATTACCTTGGGCATCTAAACCTCTTCTCTGTGGACACATAACTGCCTTGGTCTATTTGTGCTGTGACATTATGGTATATTCTTCAACCCTGAGGAAGTATAAAAATTTAAAAAAACAGGGAAAACAAGCATAACGGCTGGGTTGTTAAAAGATGCAGAAAAGCAAGGGTTTACAAAAGCAGTGGGAAATAGTCTATAACAAGCTACCCAAATAGAAGTCATTTAAGGTGACTGTCCTATGAACAAGTGAAATAGCAATATTGTAACAGCAATATTGCAATATAGCAATATTGTAAAGATGACAAAAAACAAAAATGTCATCCTTATGAATTCTTTTACTTTGACACTAACTGAATAGTTATAATAAAGCAAAATGCTCACCACCATTAAGAAACTTGCTGCTGCTGCTGCTGCTGCTGTGCTGCTGTGTACAGTTCACATGTACAAAACGTACATGGAAAGTTTATTCTGCCTCATTATTTGGGATGCATGGAATATTTCAAAGAAAATTTACAAAAACAACTTCAGCTATGTGCAAAAATAGAACACCCTGGTAAGGTGAGCTCACAAAATGTGTGTGTGTGTGTGTGTGTCTGTGTGTCTGTGTGTATGTGTGTCTGTGAGTGTGTGTGCATGTGTGTGTGTGTGTGTGTGTGTGTGTGTGTGTGTGTGTGTGTGTGTGTGTGTGTGCTGTATGCATGGAATCTTGAAAATGTGTACATTTAAAGAATGTGTAAGTTCTTATGGCCTGTATGTGTTAGACACTCTAAATACTCATTATTATTAAAGTATATGTATTAATATACATATAATTTTGCAAGTTCACTGTCATACAGATATCAACTACCAAAACTACTTTTAGTTATGGTAAGGTCAGCAGTTCGTCTTTATACACCCCCCTAAATGTGAATAAATGGAAAACCCTTCCCCCCACCCTCCACACCACCCCCTCCAAAAGCAGACCATGCAGACAGCATACAGGGCAGTGTGTTTAAAATAAACAGTTTTCCAGCATAAGAAAACAACTGTAAACTCTTAATCTTATGCCAACCTCCAGCAGTTGTCGTGTCATACTTTTTTGGCCTCGAGTGATACCTTCAGGGCAATAAAGGCAAAGATTTTATGAGCTTTCCTTGTTTCTCACACTGTTAAGCTTTCCTTGGGGAGTTTACTGAATCCCATCAAGTAAATCTTACAAGCCTGCCTGACTAAGATCAATACAGACAGGCAAATGTCAGTCAGCAATGAAGACAATTAAACGATGCTTGGAAAAAAATGACAGGCACAGGATCTGGTAAGGTGAGCTCATAAAGTGTGTGTGTGTGTGTGTGTGTGTGTGTGTGTGTGTGTGTGTCTGTGTCTGTGTATGTGTATCTGTGAGTGTGTGTGCATGTGTGTGTGTGTGTGTGTGTGTGTGTGTGTGTGTGTGTGTGTGTGTGTGTGTGTGTGTGTGTGTGTGTGTGCTGTATGCATGGAATCTTGAAAATGTGTACATTTAAAGAATGTGTAAGTTCTTATGGCCTGTATGTGTTAGGCACTCTAAATACTCATTATTATTAAAGTATATGTATTAATATACATATAATTTTGCAAGTTCACTGTCATACAGCTATCAACTACCAAAACTACTTTTAGTAATGGTAAGGTCAGCAGTTCGTCTTTATACACCCCCCTAAATGTGAATAAATGGAAAACCCCTGATAAGCAATCATTTCAAATAGCAAGAAAAGAGGTCTTAAAATTGGGGTGGTCTTCGGTAAGCAGTTCATTTACAAGGAAATATTAGCTAAAAAGCTCACAAAATATAAGGGTTGTACATTTACAAGGAAACATGATTCGTAAGATGCAGGGGTGGTACAATTACATGGGTACAGGAGTGATACATCTCACAAAATACAAGGGTTGTACCATTTACATGGAAACATGAGCTGAAGAACTCTTAAGATGCAGGGGTTGTACATTTACACAGGAACAGGAGCCAAAAATCCCACAAAAACAAGAGCTGTACATTTACATGGAAACGTGAGCTGAAGACCTCACAATTAAGACACATGGGTTGTACATTTACACAGGAACAGGAGCCAAAAAGCTCACAAAAACAAGGGCCATACATTTACATGGAAACATGAGCTGAAGACCTCACAATTAAGACACATGGGTTGTACATTTACACAGGAACAGGAGCCAAAAAGCTCACAAAAACAAGGGCCATACATTTACATGGAAACATGAGCTGAAGACCTCATAGTTAAGACACAGGGGTTGTACATTTACACTGGAACAGGAGCCAAAAAGCTCACAAATACGAGAGCTGTACATTTACATGGAAACATGAGTGGAAGAAATCACTATTAAGACACATTTACATGGGAACATGAGCTATAAAGAGAATATAAACAACAGAGCTGTTGAAATATGTAGTCTTAAAAGCATGGCGGTCTTTGGTCGGGGATTAGACAGCATAAAACATAAAAGAGAGGTGGTCCGTCATGAAGGTGGTCTAAAAACCATCAGAGATTCCAATGAACAAGAACAAGACTGGAAGTTTAAAAAAGCAGAAGAGGGAGGAAGCAAGGGGAAGTAATAAAGGCACAGGGGGACGGGAGGGAACAACAGCAATTCTGGGGTTGGTCAGGGGAAAGGTGTGCATGAAGGGAAGGAGGGAGGGAACAAAATACTGAGAATAATAGCAGGACTTAGGGGAAGGGTGGGGGTGGGGGTAGAGGCACAAAGACAGGAAATGGGTAATTGCAATAAAGGCACAAAAGAAAGGTAGGGAATAATTAGCAATATTGAACACAAATCACAGTCCACAGCACCTCCCTGTCCATTACAGGCATAACTGACCAGCTTGCTGCTATAACCTCAGTCTCTGGGCCATGATTTTTATGTTCCTCAGCACAGTAGACAACTGCTGGTAGCCCACTAGGTGCAGGATGCGGATCAGTTCATCGGCAGTGGCCTGAGGCCCCTTGAACTCCTTCCAGAACAGCATGGCTTCATACACTCGCTGCGGCAGCTGCTCCTTCCCATGGTACGTCTGCTCCAGCTCCATCATCTTCTCGTCAGGAAAGCGGAACTTCTTCATGAGGTAGCGGAGCTCGTTTTTGTTGAGCGCAAACTTCATGGCTTCAAACATCCTCATCATCAGCAGCTCTGGTGGAGGAGAAAAACCAACATTTCAAATCAGGACTGAAGTTATGGTTGCAAAAGGACAGCAGTGGCTCACAGGCAACACCCCAGTCAGTATCTCAGCATCAGTAATATTACACACATGAGAAATGAGAAATGCATAAGCTCTTCAACACAATATACCAGTCATTTTACCATCAGTGTACTGTCATCATTAACGCATGTTTATCTCAGAATGTATCATTAAAACTTGTTACATTTAATTTACACAGCAATCCTATATCAATATCATCATCTTGTCAGTCACACACCATACTCTCATGGTTCCATAGCATGATTTATACTTCTCATTTGCTACAATCTCAACATAACCATCACCACACTATGATCACACCCTGTGTCCAGTATGATCTGATGTGTCATTATTAACACATCCAAATCTCACCATCAAGCCCTTACCATGATCTTGCCACCAGCACAACATCATCAGCCACACAAACAAAAAAACAGCATTTATTGGACAAAGAAATGTAATAGTTAGACAGCCAGAAGTACAATCTGATTCTGAGCCAGATTCAGACACTTAGCATCCCTTCTTTGCCAGGAAACTTCAGATTTATTGGAGCATTGCACACCACTAGGAGGTTTCAGCCCAGCTTGTTCCAGTAATCCTTGCTACTGACACGACAATCCAAACTCTAAGGCACTCAGTCTGTCAGCTTAGATCAGGCTGCTAATCTCACAGTCCTTACCTTCTCTCTCTACAGCACGGCGGATGAATCGACC
>JABMCL010003107.1:1075000-1177500 GCA_018857735.1 Alviniconcha marisindica | reverse complement strand
TTTCATTTCTGTACTGAAAAAGAGAGCTCATGTATTCATCTGGTGACATTTATGCAGGTTAGTTTTTCGGAAAATAGTTATAACCGCCCCCCACCCCCAACCCCCAGCTCCCCCACCCCACTTTCAAACAGTCACAGCACTCCAAGTTTAAATAAACTGAATGACTGATTCCTTTCATGGCTGAATCACCACACCTGTATTAATCAAAACATAAAGATATTAATCAAGAAGGTTTCAAAAAGATTCAGACCTCTTCCCAGCACCATGTTCTCTCTCTCTCTCTCTCTCTCTCTCTCTCTCTCTCTCTCTCTCTCTCTCTCTCTCCACACAGGACTGTTCCTCATGAAAACATTCAGTCTTGTGTTGTTTGTGTTGTAGTAGTAACATTCATTGTAACCATGCTGACAAAACTGACTAACAGACAGAAAATAAGGCAAAGAACACAGCAATGTTTTTCAGGCTGTTTTGGGTGTGTTTTTATACTTTTCATTCATCTGTGGTGAAGCAGACCAATCGGTTTCAGTCCAACTTCAAGGAAGAAAATTTCTTGTGGTAAATTATAAAAAATAATCAGTAGGTGTTTTTCCTGTCTGTTACTAACCAAGACAATCTTACCTGCACAGGCACAAAGTCAAACTCATTGTCATCAAGCAAGAGCTGCTCTAGACAGATGAGATTCTCAACCTCTCGGGGCAGGTTCGTCATGTGGTTTCCGGAGAGTCCCAGGCGCAGAAGTCCCTCCAACTTGCACACAGCAGGGTTGAGGAACTCCAGGCAGTTGCGCTCCAGTCCCAGGATTTCAAGGTTTTCCAGCTGACCAATACTGTCAGGAACCTAAAAGGAAGATTCAGAATGCAATCTCTGACAGCTCGAGATAGTGGCAGTTTTATATCTGTTGTGTTTTGTGTGGGGGTTGGGGGTGGGGGTGGGGGGTGGGGGGTGCAAGCGTGTGTGTGTGTGTGTGTGTGTGTGTGTGTGTGTACTTGCACAACAGTATTATGATGACATCCATTTTGACTTGAAAGGTGTGTTTTCACCTTATGTTTGTCAGTAACTATACTTCCTCAAAGTAAGTCACTATTTATAATTCTTCTCATGTCTTTTAATGATACATGGACATATTGTTGTCTGGGGTGTTGTTGTTGTTGTTGTGTTACAAACAAACTGTCACAGACAGCTCAGGTTTAACCAATGTTTGCACTTCATAAACCAGCTACACGTTAAAACTGCACATAACAGCTTTTGATCAAGACAGATCGTACCTCTTGCAGTCTGTTCTCATTGACGCCAAGAACTCTGAGCTCCTTCATGAAGCCAATGGAGCCTGGCATTGTATCCATTTTGTTGCCATTGAGGATCAACTGTGTCAGTGTCAGGAGCCCTGACAGCTCTGAGGATACAGCCTCAATGTCATTGTTGGATAAATCCAGAACCATCAGTTTTGGAAGTCGAAAGACTGAACGGTTCACTGTGCGTAATCTGTTGTTTGAGAGGATCAGTACTTCCAAATTATCCAGATGAGAAATGGAGTCTGGGATCTGCAAAGGAAATCAAGCAGGGTTATACAAGGAATAGGAACTGAAACAGGTATGAACTGATGAACAAGTCAATGTATGAATAGATGAATGAACTTGCAAAGATGCACTTGTGTTGAAACACATGTTCCTAGGTGTTATCATTTTTATCACTATTAAAGAATGAACAAATGGAAGGACAAATAAACATAAATGAGTAAATGGAAAATAGCACTTCACTGCAAGCAACAAATGAACAAAATGCACTGACGAAAAATAATAAATCAACAAACCAATCACAGAAAGATAAACACACAAAAAAGTAATTAGCATACATGCATGTGTGCACACACACACACACACACACACACACACACACACACACACACACACACACACACACACACTCACACACACACACACATGCAAGGTCATGCACACACACACACACACACACACACACACACACACACACACACACACACACACACACACACACACACACACAAACACACACACACACACACACACACACACACACACACACACACAAAAACAAATATGGGTGTGGGTGTGCTAACCTGTCAAAAATGGGTCACTACAATCATTATTTTATTTCTGATTAGTGGTTACTCCACATCAGCTAGGCTACAAAACATGTGAGCACAGGTACAATGAACTACGAAAATGTTCTTTTGTTGTTGTTGTTGTTGGTCAAGTAGCCATTACTATTGTTGTTGGTCAAGTAGCCATTACTATCTGTCACATTTTATTTAATACCTAACATTGATGGGATTTCTATAGACGTTTGCCAGACAACTTTTATCAACTGCCAGGTGATCTTTAACCACACAAACACACTGAAGCACACTGCTCCTCAGTCCATTCAAGATTTAATACTCAATAATAATAACAGTCATTTCTATAACGCTGTGTCTCACCAACAAGATCTTTACCCTGAGACTACAGAGAAAGGAAAGACAAGAAGCAACTGACTCAGCCTACATTCAGATCCACAACTTCTTAAGTTAATAATAATAATAATATAGTATTTGTATAGTGTCTTGTATGGAGAGACTTTATATAGTATCTTGTATGGAGAGATGTAGAAACTATTCTAAGTGTATACACACACACACAGGCAGCCCCACACTTGAGTATACTGACAATATACAACAAAATTTACAGACAACTTAAACATATTTAAAAAAATAACAAACAGGGACTTGAGGCAGAGGAAGATAACAATGTGGAGTGGAAAACAAGGCAGGTCTATTGTTTAGGAAAAAGAATGTCTTGGGGTTAGGTTTGAAGGAATCCAGAGAGGGTTTCTGTCAGAGAGGAAGGGGAAACCCATCCATGTACTGATGAAGAGTGGCTGAAGACAAAAAAGATTTGAGAACCAACAGTAAAAAACTAGGCTGACAGTATCAGAAGCAGAGCCGAGAGTACAGGACGGTGTGTAAAACTGAAGACAGTGACAGAGATAAGATGGAGCAGTGCCTGTGGTGCATTCATAGCAGAGAGTGTTTATCCTGTGCTTAATTCTTTGTGGGATCGGGAGCCAGTGGAAAGACTGAAGTTCACCATGTCCAACATTCCAATGGAAAACAAGGTAATTCGAATACCCCTCACCATACACTTCACTAATGCCTGGATTGGGGAATGGGTTGGGGGTGAGGGGGGGGGGGGGGGGGGCTGAGAGGAAATAGTGGGGGTGGGAAGAAGGGTCAGGAGTTGTGGCAGGGAAGGGGGTGAGGCTGTATCAAAGTCTTCAAACTGGATTCTGTTCTGAACAGTGTTGGCATCATTCAAGTCCTTTTGATTAAAATGCATTGTTATTCAAGACACAAAACTGTCATTGGTTCAATTCAATGGGCTAGCTCTTTATCCTTCTCATACCTCAGTGATCTTGTTGTTGTGAAGGCACAGGCACACCAATTCGTCGAGGTCGAAAACTTGGTCTGGTATCTGTGGCATCTTTAAGTCTCCAAGGTCTGCACATAACTTGCTCCCCTGTACATACAGCATCTTGCTGATGTCCACTGCTTCCTCTTGCAGGTGGTTGTTTGGCTCATCCTGATCATCACCTTCAACATCCTCAAATACTGCGCCATTGACCTGAACCTCTGGGAGCTGAACTGTTATGCCATTTGCGTCTGTTCCTCCAGAGGGTGTGTCAGCCTCCATGTCTGTCCCTGCACACACACACACACACACACACACACACACACACACACACACACACACACACACACACACATACCCACACACACACAGTATACACACATGCAAATCAAAAGAAAAATTAGAGAGAGGACTTCATGTAACATGAGCACACGATACAGGTCATGTAAGCTACGACATACCATCCTGCAGGACACAATACAGACAGATGTCGTTCTTCCCCAGGACCACACCAGACTGGAACGAACTGCCCCAGGAGGTTGTGACAGCTGAGTCACTGGACTGTTTTAAGTCCACTGTCCAGGCTCAACTCACTCCTGTAAACACCAACTGAAAGTCCCTCCCCCCCCCCCACCCCCAACATCCCATCCCCTGCCCCCCCAATTTCCTTGCCTACACTCACTAATACCACAACAATGACCCAAATCTTCACAACCTCCTCAGTAGTGACAGAACCATCAACAAAATGAAGTTGGCCACTTTATGGAAGAAAAAGAAGAAGTTCAAGATTTATCCAGTACATGTGTAACAAAATTACAGACATTGAACAATCATCTGAGGTGCATTGAACAAGGCTCAATCCAAGGACTGCTCTTGATCTGGATGGCTTCAATGACAAAAGTAACTAGTCTCAGGCCAGTCCTATCTGTCCATTAAAACAACTTCTCCACTTTGAACAATCAGTCATTCAGTGACAGAAAAATAAATAGCATTTTGCAACAATTTATTATCTTAATTACAGTTTTCACAGTTAAATACAGCCAACTTTTAAATACTGGCAAAATTATTAACATCATCAACATTACCATTATGGCTGTCATTTTCATCATTACCTTCATCAACATCATTATCATTATCATTATCATCATAACCAGACTTCTTTATTAAATTACAATTTTATTTACAAATGGGATTAGTTTAACATTATTTTATTAAATTTTGAAATCAATCAAAACTCCAGCAATTTTTAAATGTGAGGTCTCTTCAAAACAGGATGATCACAAGAAAAAGAAAAACAATTGTACATTTATCCAAAATAGGCTATAAGCACTGTGCAAGCTAGAAGCAGACCAATCCTCCATTGGAGGAGATCCATAACTACGCAACTTGTGGTACTTTCCCTCAACAGTTTTATAATTATATAAATATATTAATGGAGTTTCACAGTTGTTGATTTTAAAAACGTAGGGATTTATTATATTATTATACACAGGTAGCCTATATGTCAGTCTCGGAGAGAAGCTGAGCTAAGTTTCATATTCTACTCATATGCCTTTTTAAAAATGTGTTCCTGTGTTGATGTAGACTGTGTGTGCATGGTGCAAGCATGCGTATAACATACAAAAAGTTTCGCGATCATAAACTAAATAAAGCCATAGTAAATTCCACACCACAAAGGTAAATCGCATGGAAGGGTATTTTGGCTTCAAGCAAAAAGCCAGATGCAGTCCTTACCGACAGTGCTCTCAACAGTTGGCTGCTGGTCCATAGCCAGAGGAAGCTGAAAGAACGGAGGATCAAAGGCCCCGACCCTCCCACAGACGCTTCGCACGTTGCCAGGTGAGATCAGTCTCGCATTGCGCGTCAAACCACGAGTAAAAGCGAGAAGTGGGAGGGACGGTTTGCGCAGACGCACAAAGCGGAAGTGATACAACATGGCAGCCTTCCGCTGCTTTCGCAGACGGAAAACTTACACTCTGGCCTGAGAAGAATGCACTGACCGTCTTGCATGGCAGTCAGCATGCACTGACAGACGTTTTAATGCTGAAGAATAAAACTATAGTTCAAGTACTTCACTAGACAATCAAGTAAGTACTATTCGGCATTGAAATATTTACCATGGAGTCCAAAGCAAAAGTTGGACGACCAATTTCAAGTCTAGTAAGCAAACGTCACATGACAAGCTGACTTTTATCTATTGTCAGATAATCCCAGTCCACCTACTTTTGCACTGCCTTGTAAGTTAATTGTATGAGTTTATTTTTAGTAAATGTTACAGTTTTTCCACAAAGCGGTTTTCAAATAGTGCGATCGATGCTTTCTTAGAAATCGATGTGAATTTGGTAAAATCCCTAACGAAATAGGAATTGTTGCCGTGCCCCTGTCAGTGTTCATGTCGTTAGTTTTTAACCAAATAGCTTGTGGCTTATTGCATTCAATTTCAAAAATAGATACTTGATCAAGTATTGTGTGGGGTATTAAATCCAGCTGGATTTATTGTTTAAATTACGAAATAGAAATATTCTTGTAAGTTGTACTTGTTTGGAATCTTACATTGAAGTGAGTGTTTGAAGTGAGACACACCCACAACTCTAGTGGTGATGCCATGTGCTTGGTTTGATTTTGTAGTTTGTATCCTGAAAGGAAGGAAGTTGGAATTTGAATGTTGAGTGGGCGGAACTGGAACATCTCACTATAATTTTTTTGCACAGCTGTTTCTACTTTCTTTCAAGTTTCATTGTTATTTATTTTATTTTATTTTTATAGTGTAGAGGAGCGGGGTGGGGAGTGAGGGAAGCAGGTTGGAAGCATGAATGAAGAGTCACAAGTCAGAGGTTGTTATAACAACTTTTATTTGCACCAACCTGGAAACAGTGTAGGCTCTCCCCTGAATCAGATGCATAGGTAGCAGCTCGAACTATTACTAACTGACGACCTGCTACTGCAGGGACACTGGGGGAAAGAGGATGCGGCAGGCCCAGCGTACAAGTTTTAACACTTTAGATAATTAGGGCCATAATTGCATAAAACTCCCACCCAATCAAAAAGGAAAAGGACAGGAAGGAAAAGGTTAAACAACTTAAAGGGTCATGGCCCAAAACACATACAATACACTCAGTTACAATAGTAAAGTATTAATAAAAGTTAAGACCTAGTATGTATTCTTAGGAGTAGGTAGTCCAAAGTGATTTTGAAAATCAATAGTTGACTGTCAGACTTTATATATTTGCATAGATTTTTTTAAATCTGATTTCAGTGATACCAATTTTATGTTGATCACTTGAGTAGTTCCGAAGTTATGATTTTTTAATATTTAATTCTTTTGCCTCAGTTTGCCCACAAAATGCAAATTAGAGAAATCCTGAGATTTAAGGTCCCACCTGGAAGCTATTTTGCATATAAGCTGTCTAATATTTAGGAATCTCATTCTCCACAGTATAAATAATAGGCCCAATTTTTTGTAGACCTTCATTTTGATTATTCTTCCAGATATTTCACATCAAACTTGCTAAATTCATAAAAAATGCCATCCGTCAATCTTAAAAATGGTAAAAAATTCATAACTCCTCATCTGCTTGTCGTATCACCTTACTTTTTGTACCAAAATGACCACAGTTAAGAACTCTACATGATGCCATACTTTTCTGATTGATCACAGAAAAAATTTAAAACACGTTTTTTTAAGGGTGACCTTGCATCACCTTACAGGCCTCATTTCAGTAAGCAATGTCCCCAAAATCCTCTGTCTCCAACATAGTGGAATTGTTGCTAACTGGATTGACTTCAAACCCCCATTTCAAAACAAAGTGCACAACAGTTGGCTATGTCTTCTTTTTGCAGCCATTTACCTAATACATGAGCCTGTGCCAAAAGGTGCTCAGCGAGGACCATCCATTTTTTGGTCGTAAATGCTTCTTCAGGTTTAAGTTTTCTCTGAACAAACCTAACTTTATCTGAAAGAGTATGCATCAAAGAGATAATAAAGATAAACTTGACTCCCAAAGTCAGTTTTGAGTTAGTAAAATATGAAAATTTACACCAAGTCCGGGCCGAAAATCAGCAAAGGAAGGGTGGACATTTCGGTGCACCGCTTCAGTTGTCGTTTTGTTTGCATCTTTCTTCTTTAGGCAATTTTCTGATTGATCACAGAAAAAATTTAAAACACGTTTTTTTAAGGGTGACCTTGCATCACCTTACAGGCCTCATTTCAGTAAGCAATGTCCCCAAAATCCTCTGTCTCCAACATAGTGGAATTGTTGCTAACTGGATTGACTTCAAACCCCCATTTCAAAACAAAGTGCACAACAGTTGGCTATGTCTTCTTTTTGCAGCCATTTACCTAATACATGAGCCTGTGCCAAAAAAGGTGCTCAGCGAGGACCATCCATTTTTTGGTCGTAAATGCTTCTTCAGGTTTAAGTTTTCTCTGAACAAACCTAACTTTATCTGAAAGAGTATGCATCAAAGAGATAATAAAGATAAACTTGACTCCCAAAGTCAGTTTTGAGTTAGTAAAATATGAAAATTTACACCAAGTCCGGGCCGAAAATCAGCAAAGGAAGGGTGGACATTTCAGGTGCACCGCTTCAGTTGTCGTTTTGTTTGCATCTTTCTTCTTTAGGCAATTTTCCCTTTGCTGCCTGACAGGACATAGTCAAAGCTTTTTAATGCTTGAGAAAACGGCTCATAACTATTTGTCAAATCTGAATAATTGAAATAAACATATGTTTATTTCGATCGAAACGCATTGGGTCCGGTTCCGATGCTGACGAAAATGTTCGTCTGCTACTATTCACTGCGGACTTGTGGGTGGTGAAACAAAGAAGCTGTTGCTAAAATCAGTGTTTAGTCAAAAGCAGTGATAATAAAAGCGTTGGATTCCATTCGTAATTTAAAAAAAATCAAGTTTAAAATTTCAAATTTTTATTTTGTCAGTCCATTACGATCGAAGAATTGCCGATTCTGGGGATAAACGTCGATTTTGTGACCGCGGTCTTTTTGCACAAAGCGCGGCCATGTTTACCCACAGTGCTTTGCGCCTACTTTCTCTTCAAACATGGTGCCAACAAGGAATGGTGAGTGAATTTTCGATTTGGGTCATGTACCTTTTTACAGTTTCGATCAAAATGTGATGTTGCGTCCGACAGATTAAATAGTTACTTTTCATTGATACAACGTTATTTTTGCATTTTCATTCGTAATTGTAAGCGAAGTGACCATTATTAAACAGGTTTCAGTCGGCAGTGTGCAAATTCAAAGTGATGTCTTCGTTCAATAGCCCGCTGTTTCTCAGATGACACAAGCGGGCCTTAGGTCAGTGTTTCGATCGTGAGTGACCGAATTTTGCACAGTAATGTCCACGTTTCGATCAACGAACTAGTTTTTTCTTAGTGTTTCGACTGAAAGAGAAAAACTTATACGTTCAAGTGTTTACTTCGTAATGGCGAAAATACCCGTGTTTACGACGGCACACGTTTCGGAAAGTTGATTTGCCGCTGTCGGACAGCGTTTTTTCATTTGTTCAGTCGATCAGAACAGCATGGTGCCATGACACAAATTCTTACTCCTCAGTACACTTCTGCAACTCTACAGGTTTATTATTGCCGTCTGTGATGTGAACTAAGAGTTTAAAAAGGCATAGCCGTAAATTATCTATTTATACCAATTTATACAAATTGTACAAACACACAACAACAACAACAAAAAGAAGAAGAAAGAAAAAGAAAAGAAGCATTACCATGACATTAACATTGTGATTAGGGAGATGTTTTTTTAAATTATTTTATCTTCCCAGGCCTTCCCATTTCCCTGGGATGAATAAAGCATATTGTTATTGTTGTTTTGATTCTATTTCTGGCAGGACAGATGCATTCTAAAGTGTGTGCTGAAACTAGTGAAAGCCAGAATAGAATTTCTTAACTGATGTAGTTTTATATGTGCATTGCAGTACAAATACAATACAGTGCAGCATATAAAGTAGAATTATTGTGACAATTCACTATAAATATGCAACATGAAGACAAAAAATTCATACAACACAAAATACAATACACTGTGGCACAATGTAGGGTGGGGGTGGAAGTTAGTAGGGATGAAAAGACCAAATGAACAGAAATTTAAAAAAGGAGGGGGTAACCTGGTATTTGTGTTATTATGTTTCAACTACAGCACTATGTTAGTAATATTACCTAATGTCTGATATAGATATGTATATATATTCGGGGGAAAGTCAAAACACACACACATGCGCGTGCAGACACACACAATATCTTATATGCATGTAGGCCTCCAGAGTTGCATACCTATAAATAAGGAGACATATCCTCAAAAACAGTTGTTATATTGCCTTATTTTGTACACATGCATGTTTCTTTTCAGGCTAAAGAGGTCGATGCTCGAAAAGGGCAAGAGCAAGTGTTTTTCATGACACAGCAGGGACAACATTAGTGGAGCATGAAGCCAGATTCGTCCTGGGAAGCACTGCAGTACTTAGGAACAGCAGAGAAATAAAGATATGTCTCAATGCTGAAGTGCCAACTCACTGAAAACATATCTTTTAAATTTATTAGGATGGGAAGAATTAGTGTTAACATGGGAAATTCTCTATACTTTGTCATCAGTTTCCAGATTTTGCATTACTGTTTCTGGTTACTTACAATGTGTTACAGTTGTTATTCCAGGTAGTGAGACTTGAATGCCAAATCAGTGTCTTTCGTAATTGAATTTTACCTGCTGTTAACAATAGGGTATAGGGTGAATGTACATTTGTAATTCACATGGTTTTCTGTTTTGTCAATGAAAGAATAATAATGACAACTTGGCTGTACTTTTTCTAAGTCACATACTGACTGTCCAGTGTTACATATTCCATTGTGTCCTCTGATATGCGAGGCATCCGACAGTGCATTACTTTAAATAATGGTTTTGGCCTTGTTCAGTATTTACAGCAATGTGTCAGATGTAGGAAACTAAGTGATTTTATTAGCTGTGCATATGTTTTACAGGAAAGGAAGTGTTGTGTCCACCATAGAGTTGTTACATCCAACAGATAAAATGCTGAAAAAGGGCCTTTGACAAAATTACAACTATACAAGCAACTTGTTTAGTGCTGCAGTCATTAAAACCACTACTAAATCAGCTGGTAACATTTTGTTGCAGTGTAGGGAAATCAGCACTGTTATTTTATAAGCTGTGTATTGTGAGCATGGGAAATGTTATGTGCATCCAATAATCGTTACATGCGACAGATAAAATGTAAAAAAATGTCGTTGATGACCTTATTTCATGCTGCAGTCATGGAAACAACTATGCTTCATAAATTCTAATAAACACATCCTATTTTTGATTCAGTGTTGGGTTTCATTTCATTTTATTAAAAAAATAAAAGGTGGCAGTCTGTCGGATGTAACACAGGACATCATTGTTATGATTTTGAATATGAAATAAAAAATGAATTGAGTCAATTTAAGTTTTACTGTCTTGTTATAAACGATGGATGTTTATTTTCCCCACAGATTGATAGCAATCATTAAATTCAAGGATTAAATCAAAACAAACCTTGTGTCCTGTGTTGCATCCGACAGATTCAGGTGGCCGTCTTTAAATGTCTTTTTCTCAGACTTGCTTCATCAAGTTATCTTTTTCAGACCTGAAATGTATATAAAAAAGACTTGTCTTTTAAATGGTGTTACTTGCTAAATGACTTTTCTGCTTTTATTTTTCACCCTAATGTCCACCTTCTAAGCAGCACCTTTTGGCACATGCTCATATACCAAACCAATAAACCCAAAATTTGCAACAGAAAGTGAGTGTAATCATATATATGTGTCCTTCAGTATGCCTTTGCTCCTTTCAGACATTTGATCTAGATCTAATTTCTGAGTAAGGTGCAGGCTTCCTGAGTGCTGATGTCAGTAAAACAATTGATCCACTCACCCATTTACAGACTGAATCAGTCACTTTTGTTGCAAATGTTGGCTTCATTCGCTAGATCTGATTGAGTGATTCTGATGATATTTGTGGTCCAAAATGGCACTTGAAATGTCCCAGGAATTTCCGACTGTCTCCTTGGATATTACCAATAAAGCCTCTCCTAGACTGTCATTAGTAGAAAAGTTTGCTAAAATTGCTGTTTATAAATAAATTTGTCGATCATCCCATTGACACCCAAACCAGCTCTCACCCGTGTTTGCGATCTTTCACAGACCGCTTCATTTTTCATTTTTACTGACAGAAGCATTGTTTAACAGCTTAATCTGGCTTTCAAGAAAAAGATTAATAATTTTACTCATCACAAGATCGTTTACACGCAATGTAGAACACTGACAGTGGAGAATCCACCAACTTGGCACGCACGATCGCTTGTGCGGTCGCCTCAGCAGCCATGGCTGACCGTGCAGCTGTGGTAATAAAATCTCTTTGTTATCACGTTTCGGCGGCTGAGTGTTGGACGTATGAATAGTTTTGAACTCTTATTTTAGTATAACTTTGAAGAAGAAAGAATTATCTTTTTGCTGATATTTTTTATGAGAGTGTCCATGGTCTAAAAATAGTACAAAATCTGTTAAACACATTTCAAACAACTTTATTCAGGACTTCTGCTTGTCGAAGGCAAGAAATATAGAAAGAAAGCTTAGCAACAGCACTTTTGATTGATATAGATTTTATCATGGCTGGACTAGCATACGTCCAACACTGCGTCTGAAAACTGCTTACAGAAGGCAGCGCTTAGGGATACCGAGATCAGGGTGAATTTTCACATTCTTTTTCAAAGCATAATAAACATAGCAACACAGTTAGGAAGATGAGACATGAAGCTTTTCTCAACAGTAATTTTGATTGAGATTGGATTATTAAAAAAACAAGAAATCCGTCAATGAAAATCGCTAAAACTAGACCAGCTTAGTTAAGCAGAACGCAGCCGAGAAGCACTTTGGACTACCTATTAGCAGGAAGTGAACCAAATGTACCAAATGTACTAGTCAGTAATAGCCCCATTTGAGTAATTGAAATCAGTAAAGTGCTGTTGAACTTTGAAGTCAGTAAATAGTTATTTCTGTTTAAATGGTGACTGTTTAGTTTAATATTTTGATTCCTCAGACTGACAATTGTGGTATGCCTTGGACTGTTGGTGTGTGTGCTCATTAGTATTCGTTGGTAGTGGAGGAAGCTGAACATCATTCCTATTTATATCCTGCAATGCATACAGTACAAAACAAGATACACATTATTGTTGGTTTGCCCAGCCATATGTGTGAGTGTGACAGAGCTGTAGTCCTCATTGACTAGTAACATGCATGAATTATTAGAAGTGATAAGTTGATTTTTGCCACTGTGTCTTTCTTATTATGGGATGAGGGATTTTTGATCAGATCATATAATCCACAAATAAACTGTCACTAGTGTCAGTGTGCTGGCTATCATTATAGCAGGCATGCATAATTACATGTGAAGATTGCTGTCTAAGAATAAGATTGCTGAACACTAACAATGTATTTCCCTTGAACACTGACATTTGACAACTATTTCCCTTGAACACTGACAAGTATTTTACTTTGACAGTGTGGGAATGGCAGAAGCAGCAGCAACAATAACAAGTTACAACAAAAGTCAGCTATCAATATCAGTGTATCACAGTATCACTATCAGCATGAGTCACAAGACAAAAAGGGAAAAAAAATACTACTACAAGGGTAGTATTACAACTAATAAAGCAGTATTACAACTAATAAAGCACAGTGATGAAGAGCTAGTAGTAGTACTCAGTTATCAGTAGTGTTTTTGTTTTGTCTTTAGCCATGAAGTTATTTGTTTTTAACCATACAATTGTTACAATGTTAGGATTTGGCAAAACAGGAATTATCAAAAGTTGAATTATTTTGTTTGGGCTGTGCCAAGACATATTGACACCAGCAAGAACACCAAGGCTACATGAAAATGTTGTATGTACTGCAAAGTTATGTTGGGACTATCTTCCACTGTGATAAGCTCCTTCATAACAGCATCCACCAGAAATGGAGATAAATCCTCCAACACTGGCATGTGGTGGGGTACACAGCTACACACAGTTCACTCACCCTACAGAATGAATTTGTCAGTTGATGTATAACTGCATATAACTGGGTGACCCCCAGAGTGTTCAGAGAGGGAATGCCACCACAACAACAATGCAGCTCAGTGGGTAACCAAATCTAGAATGCCACCACCAGAACAATGCAACTCAGTGGATAACCAAATTTAGCTGGCTGGATTCCTGGACCTCACCATTGATAAAGTCTGACTGGCATAATTACAGGATACAAAGTGAATAGTATCATGTGTAAATTTACTTGCACATTATCTTAATGCAAGCCCCGAGGACACTGAAAAGCTGGCATTGTCTTCAGTTTGTGCCTCAGCAACCGGTATAAACATTAAAAAAATTTAAACAACATCAGGACAACAAAACTGTGACAGTCAAATGATTTCTCAGTGTGCTGGCATGTCTGATGTAATGTTGTATTTGTAGGTGTGTATGTTTCCATGTCAGTGTCAGGGTGCAGATTTACTTACTGTGGCTTAACCAAGGAAGTCTGCAGCTGCAAGTCCCAACATTTTTGTTGTGGTATGATGGATCTGATGAAAAAGTTTGAGTTTATTAAAACTTTTACAGTTACTTAGTATTTAGTGCCCAGTCAGACATGGAAGTGATATCAGGGTAAAACACAATGATCAAATCATGATGACGCAAGTGGGAGCTTTATTTGTTGTGTATTTAAACTTGTGTCACTTTTTTATGTTTGAAGTGGAATGAACCAGTAAGGCAGAAATGCAACAGTCAGAAGGCAAGGCGTGCAAATTTTAGCTGATAAGTACTAGTAGTACTAGCAGGTTTTTAGCTGATGGGATTGTTATTAGTGCATCAGCAGTATAGATGTCACCATGGGTAACAATGACACGAGAGGGAGGTGTATGTCGCTAATTTAAATTATTTGGTACATAGATCGATAATTTACACAGATTTTTGTACATTATGCTGAAACAGTATGGCAGTAGTTTTTGTGGCATCCAAAAAAAGAATATTTTTTGTGTAAATAGCAGTTAGCCTATTTTTACATTATTATTGTTATTATACCTAAATTTCTTTGCAAATTTAAACAAGAAGAAGCATCCTTTTGGTGTATGTTGAAAAGGAAGTTAATGCTGAAGTTAGTCATATTTGTTGCTGCAACAGTTCCCATAATTAAAAGCATCAATTATATCTTCACTGAGCCTGCAGCATTCAGTGTTTGGCAGAATCAGAATTATTAATTGAGTGATGCAGTCAGCATCTTTCAAATTGTCTGTTGCTTTTTGTTTGGTTGTGTGTGTGTGTGTGTGCACGTGCATGCATGCATATTTTGTTTTGAGTGTGTATGTGTGTGTGTGCACATTTTCTTTTTGTTTTGTTTGTTTGTTTGTTTCTCTTAATAAACTGCATATTTTCAAAAGTTAAATCTGAACCACATAATAATTCTATTCACTAAACTGCATTTGTTTCCAGATCATCATGGCAGCATTGAAAGAAAACAGAGATGTTGCCTGCTACTTCATCACAAAACACTCATGGAAAGGAAAGTAAGTCTCTTGTTCCTTCTTCAGTCTGATAGTGATAGTGATGCAACCATTATATCATTTGTCATGCAGTATGGCTGTGAGTCTATGGCGTTGACTATAAATCAAGTCTTTAAGGAACAGGTAAATTGGGCACTGCCATATCAAACACACTACATGTATGATGCATGCATGTCTGGTACGCTGATGCAATTGGTCATCATTTATGTTCAACACCAGGAGACCTTTTCAAAGCAGTAACTGTGGAGCTGACATTATAGCAGTAGGGTATTTTTAGAGCTGCAAATCCTTACAGTAATACAGTTATAAAATACGTCATAGCTGGTCAGTGTGCTCAGGCTCATGTAGTGTTTGTAAAGCCATTGTGTGTGTGTGTGTCTGTCTGTCTGTCTGTCTGTCTGTCTGTCAGTCTGTTTTTGTCTTTTAGTTTTACCATTTTTGTGTCCTTTTTGGAATACTGATGTGTGATTATTTGTATGTTTTTATAAGTTTGATTTTTTTTTTTTAAATATCTAATTATAATATATATTATATGCACTCTACTTAAAATTGCCTGTGTCAGTGTTTTAAAAGTAAAACCCAGGTACTGTGGATGTGCATCAAATGTAACTCAGCTGTCTGTACACTGTGTTCAGGTACAAGAGGATCTTTTCTGTTGGAACGCACGGCATCACCACATACAATCCAACCAGCATGGAGGTCACCAATCAGGTAAACCCATTGAACAAAGGGATGTGGGGGGAAGAAAAGGGAGTCATGGGGAGGGGGGTGGGATGGAGACAAGTTAATATTCCTCCTGTACTCAATGTTGTCAATGCAATATAATATAATGCTAATGAGAGTGATATTGGTGATGATAATATTAAGAATGAAATGTTTTGCAAAGTTCTATGTTATTAGTATGCATGTAATAATTAATATGTGTCGGTAATAGTGGTGGTAAAATATTTGCAAAATTTCCATCATTGTTCTTGAAAAGAAAGTGTACTTTGTTTTCTGAATGTTATATAGTTGATCATTGTTTTGTCCGTGTTTTGTCACAGTGGCCATACAGCGAGTTTGTTAGCATCGTTCCCAACGTCAAAGCTCCGGCCAACAATGAGTTTATCATTACCATGAAAAAGGGGGGCAGGAAAACCGACTCCATGAAATTTTCAACCGACCACAGAGCTGACCTTCTCACAGAAGCACTGGTATGTGTATCAGTCATGAATCTGATGCGTGTATGTGTTGTCTGTATAACAGAAATAAGGTGTGGTTTAACCTTAGATGTGGAAAATTGATCTATCCATGAACAACCACACTTTTAAAATTATTTTCGTAACGTCTGTAGCATATCTCTACTCTTTTAAGACTGAAAAGGATCAACATGTTGAAAAGGATGACTCTACTGTGTAGAAAACATGGCTGTATTCAGCTGTACAAGGTTTTTATTTGTTGTATTTGTGTAATATTAACTATAGATAGCTGACAGTTTTAGTCTTACAGTTTATGTCGCTGATATTTTCAGTGCTTTTTAGTTTTACTCCAAAATTGGATATGTATTTTTCTTGGCCTTTTTTCATTTTTATTTTTATCACAAATAAGCTTCCAAAATATTTCCAGCCATCATTTGCCGATGTTTTTTGTTTTTTTGTTTGTTGTTGCTGTTTCAGGGGGGGGGTGGGGGGGGGGGGGGGTTGCATGTTGTTTTTCTTCAGATGGAGTTTGTAAGAATGGCTGTATGTTGTTTTCAGAAATTCCGCAACTACTTTGCTGACACTATGCAGACTGCACGGCGGTTCAATGCCTACAAGTATCACTGGTCAGAGAACCGGGTGCCAGTGATACTGGAGGTGAACCAGGGCTCACTGGATCAGATCGATCCAACGTCAAACCGCATTCTCTGCTCATACAGCTACAAGGACATGGAAGGCTTGACTTTGGTAGGAACGGTTGACGTTGTTGCAGAATGGATTAAGTTAGAGTCTTTTTTAAGATCACTGTGGTTGGAAATGTAAAGAGCAGTTTCAGTCAAACTATGCTTTTTAGGCCAGGAGGATAGTTGCCACTTAGATGGGATCAACAGTGAAACTGTAACTAGTGTAACATGTATAATAGTCAGTTTTGATTTTTACTAATTTTGGAAACATCACATTTCAATTTCTATGGTAAATTTGTTTTGGGAAAAATGTGTACTGCAGTGTGATGTTCTCAAAGAAAAAAGCATTCCTGATCTTCAAAACACTTTACTAAATGCGCTTAACAGGCAGAGTAAAAAATAAAATAAAAATTTCAATCAAACGGGCTTGTTTCCTTGCTACAACTGTGAAGTTTTCAAATTTCTTGGTGATCAAAAACATTTTTTTTTACAAATCAGGCAAAGAAAGGGGTTATTTTGCAGTTTTTGTGCTTTTATTAATTTCTGTTGATGTGAGTTTGCATTGTTCATCACAGTTCTGGATTCTGAAAATGGCTGTTTTGTTTTATTGAATTTTGGCTCCAAAATGCAGCAGACTGCACAGATTCTGTCGTTAAGTTTTAAGTAAACATGGTGCTTAACGTCCACAGAAACCATAAGGCTTATTAGGGACGGGGAAAAGGGGGGAATGGGGTATGGAGGTGGGGGAAGAGGGAGATGATATACCTATTGCTACGCTGTCACCACCAGAATGATTCCTGCATTAAGATGGGCAGCAATGAGAGCCATTTTAATGTTTCAGTAGGAAGTGATGGACAAAGTCACAAGACTGTCTACAAACCACAACCTTTTTGAAGAGAAAGGAGAGCCGAAGCGGTATCGAACCAAGGTCCTTCCACTTACCAGCCTAATTCCTTACCACTAGGCCAAACCAGCTCATGGTTAAGTTTTCAAAGCAATTCCAGGGTTATACCCACCTTGCAGGATTCTTGAAAATCTGGCCCACATTTATGGCTTTCATTACTCAGCACACAATTTTCCTCTTGTTTTGGTTTGACACATGTATCATTTTAGTTGCAGACAGCACTCATAAAGTAAAAGAAGAAACACATAGTGATCACTGAACTTATGTCATTATATGTGTCACTGTAAATTTGTGTTGATGGCATTGTCACTGTTTCTTTTACAAGATTTCTGATGTTCCTGGTGGGGTGGCTGTGATCCATGGTGGTTTCAGCAGGCTGGTGAGTCCTGATTTTGTAAACTTTCAAAGAGTCGGCAAAATAATTAGAATCTTACAAAATAATTTAATAATTACAATCATTCTTCTCTTGAATTGGATATTTGATGATACTATTTTTGGTTGTGGTTTTTGTTTGTTGGTTTGGTTTGGTTTTGTCAGTGCAATTCAAGAAGTTCTACTTTTACCATTTAAACGAATGCATTGACTTTTTTCCTTCTTCTGATATATATATATATATATATATATATATAATATATATATATATATATCCTAACTCAAAAGTATCAGGCACCTTCTTACACTATTACTAGTCACCAGACTGTTGCTGATTGTAGCACTACACTTGTTTGCAGTGGAGGGGAGGTTTGTGGTACACTTACCTGTAAACAGGGGTATGTGTTGCCAGTAGAGATGAGGATTGTTGCTGATTTCCATACTTCTACATCACAAGGCATGCATTGAGAGGTGAATATTGTGTCTGTACTGTTAGAGGTGAAGACTGTGATATCATTGGGTTTTGTTTTGTTTGTTTGTTTGTTTTTTGCATGGGTATGTCTGTGTGTGTGCAGCATCTGTTTGCATTAGAGGCATATGGCGATCTGGTCAAGTGCATAATGGAGGCAGCTGCCGCCTATGTTGGAATAGCCATTCGTCAGAGGAAGGAGCCGATCACCTATGAACAGTTCCTCACAAACCGCATGGGAAAATACAGGTCAGGGTGGTTGCTTCTTGAATTAGACTAGATTTAATTTGCACTGTAAGTGTTTCGTAAATGCTTTCAGATCTGGCAAAGTGGTGACTTGTACTTTGTAAAAGGAGTCACATTTTTTTATGCCTGTTTTTCATCGTTTTCAAAATGTCATGGTAATATAGACAGTATCACTCAGGTATTGCTCTTCCATTGTTTAGGAAAAGATGCGCTTCTCCAAAACCAAAAGATTTGCTCAGCTTATGACAGTATGCCAGAGCAGTGTTTGTGTTGGGATGCTGTGGAATTGGTTAGGTTCAGTTGTACTGCCCCCACTTCCACCAAAGTGTCAAGCAATAAACGTTTCTCCAACAAAAAGTCAGTTTGTGTTGAGACCTTGCCTTCCATCCAGGAGGCTTTGTCGGTCCTTCCCAAACGGCTGGTTGACACTGATTCAGGACTGAGGACGTTACTTTGTCGGTCCTTCCCAAACAGCTGGTTGACACTGATTGAGGACTGAGGACGTTACTTTGTCGGTCCTTCCCAAACAGCTGGTTGACACTGATTGAGGACTGAGAACGTTACTTTGTCGGTCCTTCCCAAACAGCTGGTTGACACTGATTGAGGACTGAGAACGTTACTTTGTCGGTCCTTCCCAAACAGCTGGTTGACACTGATTGAGGACTGAGAACGTTACTTTGTCGGTCCTTCCCAAACAGCTGGTTGACACTGATTGAGGACTGAGAACGTTACTTTGTCGGTCCTTCCCAAACAGCTGGTTGACACTGATTGAGGACTGAGAACGTTACTTTGTCGGTCCTTCCCAAACAGCTGGTTGACACTGATTGAGGACTGAGAACGTTACTTTGTCGGTCCTTCCCAAACAGCTGGTTGACACTGATTGAGGACTGAGAACGTTACTTTGTCGGTCCTTCCCAAACAGCTGGTTGACACTGATTGAGGACTGAGAACGTTACTTTGCTAGTCCTACCCAAACAACTGGTTAACACTGATTCAGGACTGAGAACATTACTTGGAAGAGTCGTCATCAACATTTACCATGGACAAGTGATGTGCATCCTCTAGTCTATGAATTTTAGTCAGATTGGAGCATTTTGTACTAGTCTTCAAAAATTGAGGGGTGCAGTTATTAAAATGAACGATACCCCTTGCACCCATCCTACTAATATACGCTCTCTTTTTTTTTAACCTTTTGTGTGTTTTGATCCAATATCTATGGCCGTTGAAAAAGAAATGTAGATTCTAAAAATATTTGTTTGAATTGAACTTACACTTATCCGGATAGCACTTAGACAGTGGCAACTGTACTTACACATAATGCGCACTTGTTTTCAGTTTATTTACATGGACAGATTTAGGTACATTTGTACGTGATTCTTTCAATGTGATGTAAATCTTTCAGCACGGATGAAGCACTGACCTCATACGCAGAGTTTACAGTGCAGAAGATTTCAGTACGCCACCCTGACACAGTTCGTCGCACACTCTGTTTGACCGAGATGTGTCTTGTGGAGCGTGATCCAGCCACATACAATGTTGTCACGGCCAAACCTTTCTGTGATGTAAGTTCCCAGTCATTGATTTTCTCTTTGATTTTGAGATGGTCAAGCTCCCATGAATAATAATATATAATAGAAAGCTGTGTGCTTTTTTGTTGTTGTTGTTGTTCTGCATAAGTTGACAGTATACTTTTTTGTTTATTCAGACCATGAAAATGTTTGTGTAAAAAATTGCAGGTAGTGATCATGTTGTTGTGATAGCATTAATTGCAGTTCTTGTTGTGTTAGAACCGACTGCTGTTGGCTGATTTCTTTCTTGCCAGGCTATGGGAGAGCATTAAAGACAGCTGTCATTTGGCTTTTTCTCCATGTTTTACTGGGTAGCCTTTGCATCACATGCCATACAGAGACACGTCAGACTAATACTTGAGAGTGTTTGCAGATTTTTTCCATCAATAGAGACCCTGAGAATCCACAAAAATTCACTGTGGAATATGTGAAAGGGGCAATACGCACATTCTTATCAACAGACAGGTCAGTTGCATTCTTTCTGGTAGGTATGGTTGTTATTTAAAGTATTTATAAAGCACAAAAATCATGTCTGTTAACATACACCTTAAACAGTCTCTTAATGCTGTCTGTTTGTATTCTTTTTTGCTTGTGTGCCAAAGTCTGAAGTGATGGCAAAATGCTGTTCTGCAGTTGCTTTGGAACAATGGCTGAACCAACCAGCCAACAAAATGGGCGTTCTTTTCTAGCTGTGTATTTGTTAAGGTGTCACTTTAGCGTCAACACTGGGATTTTGCTTATGAGAGGAATGTGCTTTCAGAGATTGCATGATGTATCTCATGACCATAAGCAATGAAAGACCACTGAAGTCAACTTTATGGACCAGCTTGTTTCATCAGTTTTTGCATTTGATTATCTTGCACTCAGATTTCAGTGACCATCTTTTTTTTCTTTTTCTTTTTAAGTCTTTGTGAAAAGTTATGGAAATTGACATCTAAGCTGATAGTTTCATTAGTTTCATTTTGTTGAAATCTAACATCTAAGCTGATAGTTTCATTTTGTTGAAATCTAACATCTAAGCTGATAGTTTCCTTTGTTGGAATCTGACATTTAAGCTTTAACTGTTAGAGTGTTATTTGACAGACTTGTTTGGGAGGAGGGGGGCTTTCAGATGGTCTCCATACCCTAGTCCTGTGTGTCATATTACCGAGTGTAACCCAGGAATTCTGTCATCCACAGGGATTCCCTGATTGCAACCATTCTGGATGGTGTGCGTGCGTCTGGCAACAGGGATGTGTGTGTGAAAATGAACCCCACCTATAGAGGATATCGGCTGGGTATGTGCTCTTTTTTTTCTGTTTTGTTTGTTCAGCTTGATTGCTTCATTGGCTCTTGTTTTATCCAAATAATGTGCATGTGTTGAGAGACACATGTTTGTGCATGTTTTGGACTAGTTTATAACCTTTTTTTCTTTGTCTGTTTTTGTTGTTGTTATTAAATCGCCCTGATATAACTGCACCGGTTGACTGGGTGTAAAACACCAATTTACTTACTGTTGTTGTTAACCTACCTCTCTGATGCAGCAGTCATTTGGGAGGACAGAATGTTTTAAGTCATTGGTCACTGTCTCAGCACTGGGCATAAAAGCACCAATTAACTTACTGTTGTTATTAACCTTCCTCTCTGATGCAGCAGTCATTTGGGAGGACAGAGAAAGTTTTGTTTAAGTCAGTGGTCACTGTCTCAGCATGTTGAAGTTGGACACAGTGTGCGGTCCTTTAACTGAAGTGATTTTTCTTCTGCGCAGGTCCTTTCACAGTGCCGGTGGACGAGGAGGTGGAATCGCAACACATGAAGTTCATACAGTCCCCTCCACGTAAGTTCCTAATGTTACAGGAACACAGGGTGGTTGTTGCATGGCTGAATGGTTTATGCAGTGGATGTTGAATCCCAAAAGGCTTGGGTCTGGTTCAGGCAGTGACATCACCAACATGTTAAAAAAAAAAAAAAAAATGAAGATTATGGTGCACATTTTATGTAAATGGCCTATTTATGCTGACAGACATTTCTGGGCTGAGTGCGGGTCAGTGCATTTACACTTTGCTGCACCAGGATAGATGTGAACCATGCTTGGCTCAGCTCTGGTGTTGGGCTGAGTGCGGGTCAGTGCATTTACACTTTGCTGCACCAGGATAGATGTGAACCATGCTTGGCTCAGCTCTGGAGTAGGGCTGAGTGCGGGTCAGTGCATTTACACTTTGCTGCACCAGGATAGATGTGAACCATGCTTGGCTCAGCTCTGGAGTAGGGCTGAGCGTAGCTTGCATTTCCTTCCCTAACATCTGCTGTGTGGAGCACGTAAGTAGTCTGGAACTACAGCTGAGGTGAGTGACCATGACCTCAAAGTTCGGATCACAGATGTGAATCCAGCAGCTTGTACCCAGCCCAGGTCATCGTGTAAAAGGCCTCTATTTCTTTGTCAGAAAAGTGGAGTCTGCAGCGCATGCCTGTCCTTTATGTTGCAGCCGGGATGACAGTGGAGCAAGCTGTGAACCGCTTCAACGCCAATATCTCTTATAGTGGACTGCTGCATGCTGTGACTGCTGATGTGAGTACACGTCAACACTTTTGCAATGGTGTCGGCTGGCTTTGCATGTACGGCGAGACCTTACATCTTCTGTTGTTATCACCGTCATCATCACCATAAGTAGAATAGAGCCATTAACTGTTATGGTTTTGGTACATGTCCCTATCATGTTAGCAGGATTTAGAGGAACTTGGCTTCTCAGTTCCGGGGGGAGGGGGGGGGAGCGTAAGATTGTTTAAATATTTTTTTAGCATTTTGTTTTGTTCATCCATCTCCATCTCATTAACTGTTATGGTTAACTGGGCATTAAACATCAATTATAATTCCTTTTTTTATTTTTTTATTGACCAGCTAATTGTATAAAAATTGAACTAGAAGATCACCACTTTTCTAGAATGCTAATGTATTTCATCTCTACAGAGATAAACACCACAAAATAAAAACCAAAACAAACTGATGATAAAAACACTTTGGTGACATCAAACTAAAATGCTGGAGAGAGCACAAAACATGGGAAACTGCCCGAAGAAAGTGTCAGTGGTGCTGACAACTTACAAACTTGATATTAAATCAGCGGTACTTTCAGATTCCCCTGTTGTTGTTTTTACTGCAGATCATGTTTTTTTCACCTGTTCCAAGCACTTGAGCAGTTATTTTGAATTGTGGTCTGAGAAGGCTAGTTCCTTTAAGGCTTATGTTTGTATTTAAAGGTATTTAAATATTTCTGAGGAAAAGGCAGTGTCCTGAGACCTTTTGAAAATTTGTATCGTTTCAGCAAAGACAGCAACATCAGGTAAAAAAAAAAAATCTTTAAAAAAAGAAACAAATATTGTAATCATTGATATGTTGTCAAAACACATTCTTGTTTTCTTGGTGTAGAGTTGCTTCATGATCTTGTGATTTATTTTCCACTTGTTTTGGTCTCAGGCAAACCTTGAGAAAGTGTTTTTCTTTGTTGCAGTATTGCAAAGTGTGTTTTTTGTTTTTGTCTGTCTTACTTCATTGTTAGGTAATTTAGTCCTATTTTATTTTTGCAGTGTGTCTGTTTTCTCATGTGTGTTTTGTAGAGTCTGTGACACATCATTCAACATGCACATATTATTGGCTCATGAATAAAGATGAGCCTGCAGTCTGTAATGATCAGTGTTACTTCATATAGAGGCTATTAGCATTTCCTTTGCTGGCTTGCTGCCTCTAGCCAGAACACTGGGGCTAAAGCAAGGTGTTTGTTGAGATCCCATTCCATCGCTGTAAGTACACTACTTCCATGGATATTCAAAAACGTGCTATAAAAAGCTGGTCACTCATGTAGAATCACATGCGAGCGCAGTAAGTCTGCTCGAGAGTGGAGAATAGTGCTTAATAAAAGCAATCATCGTCGCATTCAGCTGTAGCAATTTTGATGACAAGACAAACTCCAGTATTAAAGTCTCTGAAGTCAGAGTGCAGCTGACAGAGTGGCAGGTAACACTGCAATTGTATGCATGACAGTATGTACAGGTGTACGTGAAACAGTTGCACACGTACCTTTTCTCCCACCTTCGGCTGAGGCATGAGTGTCTGGTTAATTGAATGCAAGTTGGCTGAACTTTTGCTCCTTTTGTTTGCACATACTTCTGGTACAGACTTGCAAGACTTGGATAGAAGGGGGGGAAAAACAGGAAAAAAACGAGCAAAACCAACAGCTTGAGTTGGCCTTCTCTTTCAGACTTCGGTAAAGCCCTTCAGATTTTGCATAATGAGCCTTTCCAGAGACCTTTATATTTGCATACCCATTTCAGTGACCTTGGTCAGATTTCAAAGTCAGGAAAGCGTTAGAACAATGAAAAAATGTTATCAAGTTTGAAGAAAATGTTGTCAAGTGGATTGTTACATTTACTGACATGTTTATGCAAATAATAATTTCAGTCACTGTGTATTCAAAAGAAATGGTTGGTGCATGTTTTGCTTTTCATACAATGATCAAGAGAGGTCTTTAGAACTGCATGCTGATGACTCGTGTTGAGTTTTGTGCATTCAAACTGATTGTTTTGCTTTTTTGCTGGTTTTCTCACCCTGCCATGGTTGATGGGACATTTATTCATTTCCGGGGGGGGGGGGGGGGGGGGGGGAATGGGAATGTGTATATGTGTGCTGATTTTGACCAGATGGCAGGGTCATAGACAATACAATAAAAGTTATGCTTTCCAGTTCTGGATGTAGTTTGACTGCTCTTCTTCTCTGCCTTGTCTACCTTGTTTTAAATTTCCGCTCTGACTCTCTAACCGTGCCTGTTCAGAGGCTGTTCCTGTTTGCAGGTGAACTCAGTGCGTAGTTGTCTTGCTGCATGGACTGAACTCAGTGCATAGCTGTCTTGTTGCAGGGACTGTTTGCCCAGAACAAAGAGAAGCTGATCAACCTGACACTGGCCTCCCTGATAGAACAGGAGGGGGACCAGGCGGCCGTGCCGAACCTGGCTGTGGAGGCTCAGTTCCATGCTCTCCGCAGACTTGTGGCCTCCAAGGCTGGCTTCCAGGCCTTCACAGAGCTGCCAAGGTGAGCTGTGCTGTGTGTCATTTTCCCTGACGGACTAAGCAGGGATAGTTTAGTGGTCAGAGCTGCCAAGGTGAGCTGTGCTGTGTGTCATTTTCCCTGACAGACTAAGCAGGGATAGTTTAGTGGTCAGAGTGCCAGACTCATGATCAAAAGGTTGCAGGTTGAGGTCCTGTCAAGAGTGGACGGAGAATTTTTTTCTCCAGGGTCAACTGCTGACTCTTATTTCAGTAACTTTTCTTCCCCCCCCCCCCCCCCCCCCCCCCCCCCACCCCCATTCACTGGTGTGATCTACAGGTATTGATATATTTACAAATTTCTCATCTTCATTATCACCATTTCCATAGCCCCAGTAGATGCAGTCACGCAAAGTCACTTGTGCCCTCTGGTTCACAAGAGATGCGCTGAAGTGGCCAGCACTGAGGGCACTATCACGCTGACTTCGTTTTGGGCTAAGTGTCTGTTGACAGAAAGGCTTCATCCCCAGTGATCTGGTGACGAGGCTTTAGCCTACCATGCGTCTGAGCTCTGATGGGCTCAGCATACAGGTGGCAAAACACTCCCTCGGATGAAAGTCTATGAGAAGAGTGGGTCTGTTTTCAGAGGCCCTGCACCTTGTTTTTAGGATGGAACAGGAGTGTGTTTTTTCTAATCTGCTTTTGTTGGTGTTTGTTTTGCTTTATTATTTGTGGATTTGGGGAAAAGTTTTGATTCATTTTCTGCCAACAGGATGCGAGAAAAGGTGGGACTGAAGGTGGTGAAAGCATTAAAGCGGAACGATGTCGGAGTCACTCATGCAGCTCTTGACATGCTCTGTGCTCTGATGCAGGTAAATGGGTGTCAGTAATCGAGCAGCGCAGAAACAATTGTACTGATTTAGCCATATCAATAGATTCTGGATTGAAATATGTGGAGAGTTTACTTCAAAAGGCTGTCAGTTACTTTCTGGCCATAGTGTGTGTGTGGTGGGGGGGGGGGGGGGGGGGTGCTCTTTTCTTTTCTTTTTTAATTGTTCAGAAATTACCAGAAGCTTGCCTTTTACTTTCCGTTTGGATTGTTATTGACCTGTACTTACTAGAGTAGCCACAAGCAAGAAGGTTTGATGTTGCCATGTTGGGAGTTTGATGAATGGTGTAAACCCCCTTTGAGTCCTTTATCATTGTGGCGCTTAAAGCTGGTCAACCATTACTTGTATTTGTTGATAGCTGGGTTGGTTCAGTGTTTTTCAATAACATTATGGGGTAAAAGTTGTGGGGGGTTCCCTTTTTTTGTTAGTGCGCAATAACTATTTTTTGCTTTCCTTTTTATCCAGTGCATAACAACTGTTAAGTGTCATTTGCTTCTCTTTTTAGCCAATGCACGACAACTATGACTTGAGGCAAGAGCAGCTGAACAAAACATCGCTCATGTCTTCACGCAAGTTCCTCGAAACCCTCATCGAGATGTTCAATCAGCATGTGGTAATTTTTGTTGCCCTCTTTGCGTGTGTTTGTGCATGTGTGTATGTCTGTGCATGTATGCATGCCAGTGTGTGTGTGTGTGTGTGTGTGTGCATGTTTGTGTGTGTGCATGTTTGTGTGTGTGTGTGTGTGTTCTGAGCAGGAGGGTGGGGGGGCAAGGGAGACAGGTAGAGGGAATGTTAAATCAAGTACAACAACTGCTGATGCATATATGTTTCATGCTGTTATGTTTTTATCTATTTTATTACTGTATGTACAACATATCACAATAGACAGTTCTTCATATTCAGTGTGTCTGTATGTTTTTCTAATGAGGAGAGCATTCTTTAAAAACAAAATACTTTGAGGTAAATAACCAGTTTGTACAATTTACACAGTTTGCTTGCAGGTGTGGGGGATTATGGCGTGACAATGTATATTCATATGACACTTAAACAGATGAGGACACTTCTTGTACATTTGCCATTGCTCTCCCCAAGGTTCATGAATCGGGTGCTCTGGTGATATCAGCCATGTTGGATTTCATGACGTTCGCGCTGTGCGCACCCTACAGTGAGACTACCGACGGCACGCAGTTTGACATGCTGCTGGAAATGGTGGCTGCCAATGGGCGCATCATCTTCAAGCTCTTCCAGGTAGAGTCCAGCTCTTGCTGTTGTTTGAGATTCGTAGATACCCAATCATCTTCAAGCTCTTCCAGGTAGGGCCTAGATGTTGCTGTTGTTTGAGATTCATAGATAACCAATCATCTTCAAGCTCTTCCAGGTAGGGCCCAGATGTTGCTGTTGTTTGAGAGTCATAGATACCCAACAGCTTCAGGTATCAGTTCTAGCCACTGGAGACAGTGGTGGTAAGGAAGGTTGTTGGCAGTCTGCATGACCTGTAGTGCTTTCAGCCCTCATGCTGAAAATCGGACTTTCCTTTTGGGTGGTTGACAAAGAGAAGATTCACAGGCTGGCGCACTTCCGCTTACTGGAAAATGATGCTCTTGGAGCAGCTGCCTAGACAGTGTGTGCCAAACAGAGGAACTCTGTGGTCATTATTTGAGGATGTACCTCTGGTGGAGTTTATGTACCTTGTATTTACTTGCATGCCAGTCGAGAGTTACCATAGGCGACTCTGGTCATTGTTGTTGTGTTTGTGTAATTTCTTGAGTGGTAATTAACTCCCTTGTATGGTAATTATTTGATTTTGAGGAAATGGGTGTGATTTTCATTGGTTTTGTTGTTGTGAAGTATTGTGTGTTCATCAGGTAGGTAGTAAAACTTCCATATTGCTTGCTTGTTCCCATCGCTGTTGTCTGACAGGAAAAGTTCAGTTAGTCTGCTGACATTGCATTTCTGTTAATTTGGTTTGTCTCATGATACAGCAAGTTTTGTGCAGTATTTTCTAAAACATACCATGATGAACGTTACTCGTATGACTGTATTTTCAGCATCCGTCCATGGCCATTGTGAAAGGGGCGGGCATGGTGATGAAAGCAATCATTGAGGTAATTACAGCTTCTGTTTCTTTTTTTCTTTCTTGACTGTAATTCACAACTGTATGTTGAACGCATGTAGAAAAAAGTGAAGTTTAGGTATTCAGTAAGTGTTGGCTTAAAACAGTGTAGCTCTTCAGTGGTGCTATGGTGTGCAAGAGCACTGGGGCAGAATGTGGTCTTGGATATGACAATCTTGCCAGTACCGTCTTTGTGGATTTTGTAAAAGAGTCATTATAGTATTTAGAACCACCTGTTTCTTTGTTTTTTTCTTCATTTTTTCTTTTCTTTTCTCTTTCATAAAGTACTTTGTGTAGTTCTGTTAGTTTGCAACAAACAAAACCTCACACAAAAAGCAACAACAATAAAAAACATTTCTGATCAGTTTGTAGTGTTAAAACTGGACCTTTGTATGTGCTACATTGTGTCTTTGTCTCTTGCTATCACACAGTATCAGTATATTGCCTGCACATGTCTGTGTGGATCCATATACACATGCATATGGGTATAATTTATGTTATTGTTGTGAAGCATGCATTAATTCATTATATGTTAGACTGTAGGAGGGGGATATCCATATCCACATGCGTCTGTGTATGATTTATGTTATTGTTGTGAAGCATGCATTAATTCGTCATGTGTTACGCTGTAGGAGGGGGATGCTGAGATTGCTGCCAAGATGCAGGACTTGGCGCTGGCAGAAGGAGCGTTACCAAAACACTTGCACACTGCCATGTTCACCCAGAGCACAGACAGCCGCATGCTGACAAACAGGTGAGTGCAGTGTTGTGGAACAGAACTCTGCTGACCATTAGGTTTTGGCAATGCTTGCTAACAGAATCCGGTGAAACTGAAGATTGTTCCAGTAAGGATTTATTCTGGCATGCGAAGATGACCCTGTTTGAGGGCAGTGGGTGAATGCTGGCCAGGTACATGCTTCAGCCATCTCCTCCACATTTAATATTTTTGCTGTTTTTGTCTTACGTTTGCAATGTATCAGTCCCCATATTGCCATGCTGGCAAAGCTAAAATAGTGTTTGTGGGTGGTGGTGTGTTCAGGGTTTGTATAATTTGTGTTTTATTTTTTTTATCAGATCAGTTTTTCTGTTTCTTTCTTTCTTTAGCCTTTTTCTTTCCATCTTTCTCTGGTTCAGTATTGTGTAGATACCCTCTGTGTTGGACGTTAAAAATCCAAGAACTGAGCCACTGTATTTAATTCTTGTTGTATAAGCCAAAGTCCCCTTGTTATTACACTGGCAAAATGAAATGATGTTAGTGGGCAGTGTATTGCAGCTTGGAAATTGGATTAAAAGATTTTTTTGATTCCATCCTTTTTTCTGTTTCTTTAATCCCACCCACCCACCCCCTCACCCACCCACCCCTTGCTCGGTAGTGTGTAGTTTGTATGGGATGTTACAACCCAAGAGCTAATACACTGTATGTTGTGTGTGAGTTTTTTCTCATCAAGGAAATAAAGAAGAGGATAGACATGTTATTGTTCACAACAAAAGAAGAAGGAAGTAAAGAAGAGGATAGACATGTTATTGTTCACAACAAAAGAAGAAGGAAGTAAAGAAGAGGATAGACATGTTATTGTTCACAACAAAAAAAAAGGAAGTAAAGAAGAGGATAGACATGTTATTGTTCACAACAAAAAAAAAGGGAAATAAAGAAGAGGATAGACAGTTATTGGGCAGTAAAGAAGAGGCTAGACATGTTATTGTTCACAACAAAAGAAGAAGGAAGTAAAGAAGAGGATAGACATGCTATTGTTCACAACAAAAGAAGAAGGAAGTAAAGAAAAGGATAGACATGTTATTGTTTCCTTGCTTTTCATCGTATTGATGAGTACATTTCCCTAGATCTATTCTGTCAACCTCACCAGCAGTTGTTCACTTATTTCTCATGGTATTTGCTTCAGACAACTGAGTCGCCACCTGGTTGGCCTGTGGGTGACAGGACACCCAACTGCTCTGGGACTTCTGAAGCGCATTCTGGTAATGTCTACACTGTCCTTTGCTCTTTATAGTGTGTATTTTTCTCACTACATTTTCTTGATGGTAACATGGACGATGGGTAGCATGGAAGGTGATCGTGTTAAATCTTCTTGAGCATTAGCATGCAGTGCAACAGAATGGAACACAACTATAAATTTATGGTTAGATAGTGACGCAGTGAGTCTGGAAATGATGTGTGTTGCATCCTCTTTAAACTCCTCAGTTGCTTTAGAAGTCTGGTCAGTCCATTTTCTGACGTAGCTGTATAAAAATGATAAATCTGTAATTATGAGTCTGTAAACTAAACAGTGGATGTAGGTGAGTGTTGAAATATTTCTTATCTATTTCAGCCTAGTGGTCTGCTTGCCTATCTGGACTCGACTGAAGAAGTTCCAGTCAACGAGACAGACCGGCTCCACGTCAGAGATAACGTCAAACTGGCGCAGGTCAGTAGGGTTATGGAAAAATGTTACCTGCCTCGGGTGAGGTGATGCCTTAGGTGAGGTTCTCTTGCCTAAGCTCTCTTGATCCGTGTTTGGCTGGTTGTGTACATAGTGTGCAGGGATGCTGAACACAAAAATGTATGTCCTTTTGGTGGGCCACATTACACTCAAATGTGTATCCCTGCATTTTCATCCTTTTGGAATGTTACAATTCTAGTAACACATTTTACAGTCGTGATGGTACAGGGAATTTGTACTGTGCCTACTCTGTGGCTCTAAGTGCAGTCTGCAGTCTCTTATATTTGTTGCTTTTACACAGTGCTGAGGTCTGGCAGGGGCGGGAGTGGGAGGGAGGAGTGGAATCCACATGTTGTCAGTACATGTGTACTTGGGCATGTGGGCATGCATGCATGCGAGCAGTCTTTGTTTTTTGTTGTGTTTGGCTGAAATTGGTTTTAAAAGGGGAAGTAAAACCAGTTGTGTACTTCTATTTTATTTTTTTTCAATTTTTTTTCCTTCTATCATCTGTCAATAATTCCACTGTTCACACCTCCACTGTCTGGAACGGTTGTTTGCAGGATCACCTGAACAAGAACAGGCGCAACCTGCAGCTGCTCATGATTGAGAAGAAGATTGACGACATCCTGCAGCATTGGCGATCGCGAATCGGTCTGGAGAAGAAACAGGTAGTGAGTAGCACTTGCTTTCCTTCCCTGGTGTGAAACCTCTGTGCTTTTTGCGTGCACGCTGTCAGCTTGACCATGGGTTTGTGTGAGTATGCACCGTTCCTTTACCAAGGGTTCACCCTTTGGGTTTCCCTGTGCCACATATATATATATGTTCATGGCGTTTTCCTGTTGAGTGGACAGCGTTACTTGTGTATGTGCTGTCAAGATTGAGACTTGTTTTCTTACCCCAGTATATTTACCTTTGTGTGTATTTGAAAATGCATATTTCTTCTAAATGCTTGACCTCAACCTAAAAAAACAAAAACAAAACAATAAAGGAGTTATCTCCCTTAAACCAAACGCGTAGCTGCGTTTGGGTTCCCAAGCAACCCAAAATTATTGTCCTTTAATACCACATTGAGTGGCCTCTCCCTGGCACCAGGGGGCATCCCTCTGTATAGTACCCACTGAAGCATGCCAACTGGCCAGTTTCTTTTGAGCTCGATATGAAGTGATGCTTAATGTCCCCGGATGTCGGCTGACATGTTAGGGACAAGCTGAGACCAATGCTGAAGCATGGTTCAATAAATCTTTATGTCCACGGAAGCCAGAAGGTTTGTTAGGATGGACAGCCCAGGATGGCCACCTCGACTCTCACACAGCTCCTGAACTATTGAGCTCAGCCCATAATTTGCTTTTATAAGCAGGGAGGCTGGGAGGGGTTGTATGTTGGGTTAAGGCAAGTGATATGAGGCAAGTAATATCAGAAATATACATTATACTTGGAAAAATGCATTTCTCTCTGACAGCAGTTGTGAGTATGCGCCGTTACATATGCCATTCCAAGGCTTTGATTTTGTTCCTTCCTCCAATATTTTTACCTGCGTTTGCACATGAATAACTGTTCTGAATGAATGAGAGTTGAGATAACTTGAAAGGTATGTGCAGTGGATCAGAGTGATGTCTGAAGAGCAGATGTGCATTTTTGCTAATTTTTTTATGTGATCTTAAGATTGTCATTTGCAATGAGAAATACACACTGTGCATTGTTGTTACAGGTTCTGGGGTTTTTTTGTTTTTTTTTCCCCTCAGAAGTCTTACAGTATACTTTATTTTCATAATTATAAGATCATTAAAAAAATAATAATCAACACTTCCTGAGTCTGCCATGTACCTGTTTTTTGTTTGTTTGTTTTTTGTTTTGCTTGGGGGTAGCATCTGTTACTTTATGTTTCAGAAGAGTGTTCCTAGTATCGTAGCAATTGGAAGGCTTAGCGTTTGTACAGACCATTCAGATATCCAGAAGTGAAAAGAAGCGTTGTCTTACTCATTTAACCTGATCTTTTTCTGTAGCAAAATGACCGGCCCATCGTCCTGCGCAAGCGGCGTCAGAGGATCAAGAGTGAAGCCAACTGGGCGCTGTTCTACTATCACTTCAGTCGAGACCACGCCAAACCCAACCTGCTGTGGAACTACAAGGTAATGGACATTGTAGCGGTTGTCAGCGCCGTCTGTATTTTAAGGCTGCTTTTTCAGAACACGTGCGTGTGATTAGCTCAGTTGTATGTTTTTAGCAGGCTGTGTGTGAATTATGTACTTGTTTACCTGCTTTGTTTACCTTTATATGCCAATTGACAAATGTGTTTGGAAAAACCATTATGATTGTCCATGACCGGTACAGCTCCTGTTGCTGTGTAATTTTATGCTTGTTACTTACATTTCCTTCTTTTAAATGTCAGGGCAGGATCAATAGTAGTGATTTTCAAGTTTTTGGTCTTGCACAGGTGGCAGGGGACTGTTTGCCTGTTGTCATTGTGCGTGCGGGAAGAGAGTTGCATGCTCTGAATCTCACCCATTTCTGTGCTGGTTGACTGGGTGTAAAACACCAAGTCACTTACTTGCTGACTGGGTGTAAAACACCAAGTCACTTGCTTGTTGACTGGGTGTAAAACACCAAGTCACTTGCTTGTTGACTGGGTGTAAAACACCAAGTTACTTGTTGACTGGGTGTAAAACACCAAGTCACTTGTTGACTGGGTATAAAACACCAAGTCACTTACTTGTTGACTGGGTGTAAACACCAAGTACTTGCTGACTGGGTGTAAATTGACTGGGTGTAAAACACCAAGTCACTTGCTTGTTGACTGGGTGTAAAACACCAAGTCACTTGTTGACTAGGTGTAAAACACCAAGTCACTTACTTGTTGACTGGGTGTAAAACACCGAGTTACTTGTTGACTGGGTGTAAAACACCAAGTTACTTGTTGACTGGGTGTAAAACACCAAGTTACTTACTTGTTGACTGGGTGTAAAACACCAAGTTACTTGTTGACTGGGTGTAAAACACCAAGTTACTTACTTGTTGACTGGGTGTAAAACACCAAGTCACTTATTGACTGGGTGTAAAACACCAAGTCACTTACTTGTTGACTGGGTGTAAAACACCAAGTCACTTGTTGACTGGGTGTAAAACACCAAGTTACTTACTTGTTGACTGGGTGTAAAACACCAAGTCACTTACTTGTTGACTGTAAAACACCAAGTTACTTGTTGACTGGGTGTAAAACACCAAGTCACTTACTTGTTGACTGGGTGTAAAACACCAAGTTACTTGTTGACTGGGTGTAAAACACCAAGTTACTTGTTGATTGGGTGTAAAACACCAAGTCACTTACTTGTTGTCTGGGTGTAAAACACCAAGTCACTTACTTGTTGTCTGGGTGTATGTCACGTGTCGGGGAAACTTCTGTCCTTGCTGTTCGATGTTGTTGTTTTGTTACTAATAACAACGGGCACCCCTCACTCACACATACGTGCATGCAGTCCCAGCGCAATCACACACGGCATGCTCTCACACACGCGCTCTGGGTGATCCACTCACGGACTCGCTCTCTCTCACGCAACATCATAGGCATATCACATCCATGATATTTCATTCAGTTCACTTTTGTAATTTTGACAACCGCTACACTACTGCATACCATTAACGTAAACCCGGGTGCTACTAAGTAAATAATATTCCACAAACCTGGCCAGGCTGTTCACTCATCACACACACGCACTCCAATGCACACAGTCCATGTCATCACAGTCTTGACGACGCGACGTCTGGGGGAGCTCGTGGCACTCGTATTAGAGGCCGCAGTCCTGTGGTGGAGTCCATGGCAGTGACAGTCAGTGGTGGTGGTACCACAGCCGGGCCGGTTCATCTCACACAGATTCAGAATTACTGAATCGCACCTCGCAGTCTCTTCTTCGCCGGTCCATTGACCTTTGCTTTCTCAGTCCTTGCATGCACATGACAAGGATCCTCTTGTCTCATGTCCTCTTTAATCCCTCCTCCTCTTCATGCTCATATTCAGTCTTCGTTTACTCCATCCCTCTTCTCTCGGGCCCCGGCTCCGACTCTCTGCGAAACCCACGCTCCTTTTTCCCCTTCTCCGCATTCTTCCGCTAATTGAATATTCATCACTCCAATTCCATTTCGATATACAACAAAACCATATACCATCAAACGTAATAACTATAATGTGCTAACACTACTTAGCATGCAGTCAGGTTATGTTCCAAGAAAAACGGCAGTTCTTCAATTTATTCAATTATTTTAAACAGGGATTATTTCCTATCCAGAATGTCTGGAACTACCTCTCCTATTCTTCCATTAAGGTATGGCGCATCTGCTGTCGGCTAGAGGCTAATTTATGAGTTACGTTGACCCAACCATCCCACTGCCCGTCGAGCCATCGCTACACCCTTCCCCGGCCCCTTTTCCTTTGTCCCTCCCAAGTGGCTGGCTAGTCTAAACAGTCGCCCCGTCTTGGCACTTGGCACCTTCTGCCTGCACTGACTGATTTACTCATTTCGCACTTTGACAGTGTAAAACACCATCACTTGTTGACTGGGTGTAAAACACCAAGTTACTTGTTGACTGGGTGTAAAACACCAAGTTACTTGTTGACTGGGTGTAAAACACCAAGTTACTTGTTGACTGTGTGTAAATCACCAAGTTACTTGTTGACTGTGTGGAAAACACCAAGTCACTTACTTCCCTACTAACTTCTGTGTGAGCCTGCATGTTTTAGTGGCTGAAGGAAAACAACAGCATCAGCAGTGCATATGGTACAGAATGTTTGCTTTGTTCAGACGAGAGAAGAGCTCCGAGAGGCGTTTGAAAACGAGATGCGGGCTTTCAATGTGGACAGGGAGCTTGGTTCCAACTGCATCATTGCATGGAACCACCAGGAGTTTGAGGTGCCCTACCACTGTCTTTCCGAGGAAATCAAAATCGGTCAGTGATTTTGCTTTTGCTTTTTGTTTTGGGGAGGGGGGAGTTTGGAGAGGTGGGAGCACAGGGCGCTTTATAATAACACTAATGACATACACACACACACACACAGATATACACACGCACGCACACGCATGCACACACTCACGCACTTATCCTCCAAAGAGTGGATGCTTATTATTTGTCTTGAGGTGACTGCGCAGTTAATGGAATATTAAAATCCAAGAACTGACTAATTCTGTTTTGATTCTCAGGTGGTTCAAAAACCTTGTCACTGTACTTACTTTACATGTTCACTCGGTGTGTTTTCCCTTTTGGGTCATCAAAGAGACTCACTATCTTTGGCTGATTTTACTGACACACCTGTTGTGCATGTGGACTCTGATTGATTGATTTTACTGACTCACCTGTTGTGCATGTGGACTCTGATTGATTGATTTTACTGACTCACCTGTTGTGCATGTGGACTCTGATTGATTGATTTTACTGACTCACCTGTTGTGCATGTGGACTCTGATTGATTGATTTTACTGACTCACCTGTTGTGCCTGTGGACTGTTAATCTTTTCCAGGTGACTATTACCTGCGTCTACTGCTGGAGGAAGATGAGGAGTCAGAGGAAACCAGCGCCATCAAGAAATCGTACGTCTCCTCTTTCTGTGCTTTCAAATGGGGGGGAGGGGGGGGGGGGGGGGGGGGTGAAACTGCCTGATGGTGTTCAAACTTGAGAGCCTCACTGATGTTAATTGTAGGTGAACCGTTTCAGATGTTCAGTGCAGTTCTCACTGAATGAACCAGTGGGAAATTTGAACACACTTTTGTTCTGTTTTAAATGACACCAAACCTTTTTTCTTCTTCTTTCATTTGATAAGTGCAGAAAGAATATGTAGTTTTGTTTTGTTGTTAACTAATACTTCTCTACAGCTGATCATTTTGAAAACTTCTGTTCAAGTTCAGTGTTGCTTTACATCCACAGACCAAAATGACTGTTAGGGAGTCAAGGACAGCCACCTCAACTTTCACACAGCTCCAGCTCCAGAGCACTGAAAACTTCTGTTTCTGACTTTGCTCTACAGAGTACCATGTAAATGCATGTCTCGCCATAGACAACCCCTCCCCACCCCCCACCCCGCCTTTTTAGACCACTTTTCTGAAACTTTGTACTTTATTGTTCCCTGTCAACGAATGCCTCAACAAGGACCACCCCTCTTTTCCAACTCCTTTCTGTTGGTGCATAGGGTGCCACTATATAAACCAGTGTGATCTCTGTATGCTTTGAGTCAACAGTGTGAACTCTGTATGCTTTGAGTCACCAGTGTGATCTCTAAATGATTGGAGTCACCAGTGTAATCTCTAAAAGATTTGAGTCACCAGTGTGATCTCTAAATGATTTGAGTCACCAATGTGATCTCAAAATGATTTGAGTCACCAGTGTGATCTCTAAATGATTTGAGTCACCAGCATCTTTGAGTCACCAGTGTGATCTCAGAATGCTTTGAGTCACCAGCATCTTTCAGTCATCAGTGTGATCTCTGTATGCTTTGAGTCACCAGTGTGATGTCTGTGTACTTATATTCCCCTGTGTTTCTCTTCCAGCTATGAATTCTTCAATGACCTGTACCACCGCTTTCTGCTGACGCCCAAAATCCCCATGAAATGTATGTGCCTTCAAGCCATGGCCATTGTGTACGGCCGCTGCCACGAGGAGATTGGTGCCTTCAACGACACACGCTACATCGTGGGCATGCTGGAGAGGGTCAGTGCAGTTGTTCTCTCCATTGTGGTTCTGGTGATCCAGACGCATAAACATTTGAAAAGAATGCTAATTGAACAGGATTTGTGTGAGAAACGTGTGAATTTTCGGGGTAGCCCCTTTTTCAAAGCTACTAAACTACAGTTAGATGGTGATAATGAAAATATTGCGCTTTTCTGGATGCGGTTTGTTGAGTGCCTGAGAGTCTAGTTTGTGCCTTCTCTCTCTCTCTCTCTCTCTCTCTCTCTCTCTCTCTCTCTCTCTCTCTCTCTCTCTCTCTCTCTCTCTCTCTCCTTTACAGATCTGCGTTTTTGCAAAGGTCAAAATGAGCAAGGATATTGGGGGGATGACTTGTTAACATGTGTATGTGTGTGTGTGTGTGTGTGTGTGTGTGTGTGTTTTTAATAGTTGTCATTGTTTGTTGTCTTTAAGTTGCCATTGTGAACTTAGGCTCATCTCGAGATGAGGTGTTCTTAGAAGTGGTCATTATTTGCGATAATTTAGATAGGAAGGGAAGTGCTCACCTAATCATCTTTACAAAACAAAACCTCAGAACATTGTGTAGCCACACTCTTTTTGGAATGTTATTAGTGGAACTGGAAGCCAACAAATGTTGCAGTGCTGTTGTCTGCAGTGCCAGACAGCAAGCCTTCCGTCACCACGTACAGCCTGTCTCAATCACTGAGCCACCTTTTTCTTTTCTTTCTTCACCATTTTTCTTTTTTTAGCCTGTGCATCTTTTTTCTTCTTTTTTTTATCTTTTTTTTTTTCTTTTAGGTCAGAATGACTTTTCTGAACAGAAACCCTTCTCCGCTCCCACTCCTGTTCTTCAAGAAGAAGAAAATGGATACAACCCTCTTCCACAAAGCTTAGGGGTCAGAAGAATCTAATACATGCATGGGAATGGCAGTGAATAGATAGATTTGCAAAGACAGCATGAAAATCAAATGTACACTGCACGTAGGATTAATACTGTACTGTAAGTTCATTGTGTTTGTTGTTTTCAAAAAATTTAATCACCTCCTTTAACACGTGACTTTGTTTCTGCGATACAAAATTGTGTGAAACTGTGCGGTCTCATTATAGACTGAAGCGTGTTATGTGACAGTGTCATTTGTAAGAAGATAACTTCTGTAACTTATTTGGTATTGTATTTTTGTTGGTTCTTCTTCTCACACAGTGTACAGACAAGTTGGAGCGAGATCGTCTGATAGGCTTCCTGAACAAGCTGATACTCCACAAGCGCAACGTGAAGGAGATCATGGACGCTAATGGCATCAAGGTTCTGGTTGACCTGCTCACCCTGGCTCATTTGCACACATCACGAGCCACAGTACCTTTGCAGGTTTGTTTCTGATGTTTGACGCTTTTCCTTTGGTTTAAAGAGAGAACTTATTCTAAAGATACAATGAATGGTTATGGGCTTATCAACATATAGTTGCCAAAAAAACACAAACGTATGGCTTTTCCTTTAAGCTTTTGGTTTTTCGCTCTTGTGGCCACTTGCTGACTTTACAAGTAGAAAAAGATTCATGAATAATTATGCATATGTAGATTGTAATTAATATTATGTGTTACTTTTATATTTGCATAAAATATAGTATTTGTAGATTTGTGTTTAAATTATTCTTTTTGCAGAGTTTAATGGCAATTGTTGATATTTTTTACCAGGCCAACATAAATGAATCTGCCTACATGGGTGGTAATTAATATTAAGTGTTATTTCATGTTGGCATAGTTTAGTAATGTGTTGATACACTGTTAAGCTGTGCTTCTTCTCGTAGAGTTTGATGGTAATTGTTGTTTTCACCAGACTAACGTCATTGAAGCATCCCCGGATATGCAGAGAAGCATTGAGAAGGAGTGGTACTTTGGCAATGCCGAGAAAGAACGCCTAGGACCATACAGCTTTGAAGAGGTGCAAATTGTCCGCATTTTTCACTTTCAGTTTTTGTTTGTGTGTGCACACTCACTTCACCATGAGGGACAATGCTTGTTGCATTGCAGTGCCCTTAAACACACATACAAGTACACTCACATGCACACACCCTGCATACCTACACACACAAACACACACACACACACACACACACACACACACACACACACACACAACACACACACACAACACACACACACACATGCACAGATGTATGTACACCACACATTGTTCTTTTCAATGCCAGCCCAGCTTTGGTCACATGTGTGGATTTTTATCCCAACAATGGACTTTCTACATGAACAGTAGCAGGAAGAGGGTGAATAGCATTCAGGGTCTTTGTGGCTTTGTGCATCAAGAAATCTTTCAATAGCTGAGTATTCAACAAAGGGTAGGTAAAATTGATTAAAATCAGAACTGCGTCACAAGCAAACATCGCGCATGCTTAGAGATGGCAGATGGTGGATAGTGCTGCATCACACTCACAGCTGCATGTTTTCAGCAGCAGTAGGAGCCAGGTCCTTCAAAGGACAATCCTTTATACCTAATACACCATATAAATAACTGCAACTGCTTGCTGTGAATATGTTATGTCTTTTTCATTCTCATTTTTGACGAGTCATCTAATTATTCTATGACATTGATCACCTCAGAGTTCACCTCGACCAGTAATTACCGATGTTTTACCAGTTAAGATCAGCGTATACCGGAAAAATAATTAGCAACTGGTCAGACGTACTGGCTGTTGTTTTGTTTGACCAGTTCTCAAAATGTGTGTGTGTGTGTGTGTATATGTGTGCTAGACAGGGAAGGCCAAGGGAGCTGGGTGTTTGCTAGTGCAGTTCTAGTAGTATTATGGATGGCCCTGTATCGGACCGATGACAGTGATTATCTGACTTCTTTCAACACCTTATAGCTTTCACACCGGATTGAAAAATGTCTGGTGCACCTGATGAGGATAATTTGGTTTTATTTACAACACTTGAGATTTTATCAGACCATTTGCATGACACTTAATCATGCTCACAGTCCTTACCTCTCAGAGTTGTTGGTGGTTTTGTTCTTGTGATTGTCTTCTAAGTACTCAGTTTATCGCTTCCTCAGATGCGAGAGTTCTGGGAGCAAGGCGTGATCCACAGCAAGACAAGGTGCTGGGCGCAGGGCATGGACGGGTGGCGCCCCCTGCACACTGTTCCACAGCTGAAATGGACACTGATGGCAACCAGCCAGGCTGTGATGAACGAGAGTGACCTGGCCACGCTCATCCTCAACATGCTCATCAAGATGACCGAGTACTACCCCAGCAAGTTAGTGTTGGACTGACATCCACTTTTACAATGGTGTATAAAGATGTGGGGTGAACCTTTCTTGTTAATTCTCGGAGTAAGATAACTGTTTGTCGATTTTTGAAAAACATTTTTGCCAAATATTCGTACATTGCTTTTTTGTTGTGTCAGTTTTTGTCGACACTTCAAATTGACTGAGACAAAAAAAGGATCTCTGTAACTATTACCACCCAGACAATTGTAACAGTCATCATTTACTGCCCTCAGCACATCATATGATGCTATTGGCAGAGTGCTTTCCTGCTGCTTGGTGGATGCTGTACAACCTCCTGCTTCAGTGCCAGCAGATTCCTCAATGGTGGTCTTTCATTATGGGCTCCACTGCATAAGCCAGTCAGTGTGATCTCTGTATGCTTTGAGTCAACAGTGTGATCTCTGTATGCTTTGAGTCACCAGTGTGATCTCTGAATGCTTTGAGTCACCAGTGTGATCTCTGTATGCTTTGAGTCACCAGTGTGATCTCTGTATGCTTTGAGTCACCAGTGCAATCTCTCTATGCTTTGAGTCACCAGTGTGACCTCTGATTTGAGTCACCAGTGCGATCTCTCTTTTGCTATTGAGTTACCAGTGTGTCCGCCGTATGCTTTGAGTCACCAGTGCGATCTCTGTATGCTTTGAGTCACCGGTGTGACCACTGTATGCTTTGAGTCACCAGTGTGATCTCTGTATGCTTTGAGTCACCGGTGTGCTCTCTGTATGCTTTGAGTCACCAGTGTGATCTCTGAATGCTTTGAGTCACCAGTGTGATCTCTGTATGCTTTGAGTCACCTGTGTGATCTCTGTATGCTTTGAGTCACCAGTGTGATCTCTGAATGTTTTGAGTCACCAGTGTGATCTCTGAATGTTTTGAGTCACCAGTGTGATCTCTGTTTGATTTGAGTCACCAGTGTGATCTCTGGATGCTTTGAGTCACCAGTGTGATCTCTGATTTGAGTCACCAGTGTGACCTCTATATGCTTTGAGTCACCAGTGTGACCGCTGTATGCTTTGAGTCACCAGTATGATCTCTGAATGCTTTGAGTCACCAGTGTGATCTCAGAATGCTTTGAGTCACCAGTGTGACCGCTGTATGCTTTGAGTCACCAGTGTGATCTCAGAATGTTTTGAGTCACCAGTGTGATCTCAGAATGCTTTGAGTCACCAGCGGACCTCTATATGCTTTGAGTCACCAGTGTGACCGCTGTATGCTTTGAGTCACCAGTGTGATCTCTGAATGCTTTGAGTCACCAGTGTGATCTCTGAATGCTTTGAGTCACCAGTGTGATCTCAGAATGCTTTGAGTCACCAGTGTGATCTCAGAATGCCATTCTTTAAAGGCCCAGCTGTGATTGCTATGCTTTTTGCCTGCTCTGCAGAGACATAGATGGAGCTGTGGTTCGTCCACTGCCACGTGTCAAGCGCATACTGTCTGATGCTACCTGTCTACCACACATTGTCCAGGTAGGTCCTGTCTTCTTTTTTCGCATGCGGCAGGCAAGGTGCTGTGAATCAGAGTGTATTGCCTGAGAGGGATGGGGTTGAACGGAAGCAGATTTTTGGTATTGCTGTTAATTTAGCCTGAGAAATGAAGCCAACTTTTTTTTTGTGCTTGACTGATGTGAATGGCATTGCATTAGGATTTGGTTAGCTCTCTCAGATGTTAATGGTATTGCATTAAGCATTGGTTAGCCCTCTCAGGTGTTATTCTGTTAATTGTATTACAGTAAGGTTTGGTTAGCTTTCACAGGTGTTAATGGTATTGCATTAAGCATTGGTTAGTCCTCACAGGAGTTAATGGTATTGCGTTAAGCATTGGTTAACCCTCTCAGGTGTTAATGATATTGCATTAAGCATTGGATAACCCTCTCAGGTGTTAATGGTATTGCATTAAGCATTGGTTAACCCTCTCAGGTGTTAATGGTATTGCATTAAGCATTGGTTAGCCCTCTCAGGTGTTAATGATATTGCATTAAGCATTGGTTAGCCCTCTTGGGTGTTAATGGTATTGCATTAAGCATTGGTTAGCCCTCTCAGGTGTTAATGGTATTGCAGTAAGCTTTGGTTAGCCCACTCAGATGTTAATGGTATTGCATACACCTTAATTAGCCTATCTGGTGTTAATGGTATTGCAGTAAGCTTTGGTTAGTCTTCTGAGGTGTGAATGGTATTGCATTAAGCATTGGTTAGCCCTGTCAGGTGTTAATGGTATTGCAGTAAGCTTTGGTTATCCCTCTCAGGTGTTAATGGTATTGCATAAGCCTTAGTTAACCCTCTCAGTTGTTAATGGTATTGCAGTAAGCTTTGGTTAGCTCTCTCGCATGTTAATGGTATTGCAGTAAGCATTGGTTAGCCCTCTCAGGTGTTAATGGTATTGCATTAAGTGTTGATTAGCCCTCTCAGGTGTTAATGTTATTGCATTAAGTGTTGGTTAGCCCTCTCAGGTGTTAAGGGTACTGCTGGCTTGTCATGTTTGTACCAGTGATGTTATCATTGTCATTGTAGTTGTTGCTGACATTTGACCCGGTGCTGGTGGAGAAGGTGGCCACGCTGCTGTTCCTGGTGATGCAGGACAACCCAGGCTTGTCGCGGCTCTACCTGTCCGGCACCTTCTTCTTCATCATGATGTACACCGGCTCCAACGTGCTTCCCGTCGCGCGCTTCCTCAAGTACACCCACCTCAAACAGGCCTTCCGGTCAGACGAGGTGAGTGAAGTGGTGTACTTGACCCGCAGTAAGCGTCTGATCCAATTGAAGGAATGACTGAGCACTTCAGTACATGTTTTGTTAAACAGAATCCATCCAGCCCCCATTGTGTACCTCCCAGAATAAAGGGTCTACAGACAAAGCACTTCCAAGGACAAGGTACAAAGTTAACAAGCCCCTGACAATGACCAAATGACAGTCAGTGGACATGCAGCTGTGGTTTTTCTCTAGCCTGGAAATTGCTCATGACATGCACGCGTGCATAACACCTGCTACACTGTGTTGCAGAACAAAGTGTCACTGTAAACGTAATGCCCGCTGTGCTGTGTTGCAGAATGAGGTGTCAGTGTGTGTAATGTAATGCCCGCTGTGCTGTGTTGCAGAACGAGGGGTCAGTGTGTGTAATGTAATGCCCGCTGTGCTGTGTTGCAGAATGAGGTGTCAGTGTGTGTAATGTAATACCCGCTGTGCTGTGTTGCAGAACGAGGGGTCAGTGTGTGAAATGTAATGCCCACTGTGCTGATACAGAACAAGGCGTCACTGTGTGTAATCGTAATACCCGCTGTGCTGTGTTGCAGAATGAGGTGTCTGTGTGTGAAATGTAATGCCCACTGTGCTGATACAGAACAAGGCGTCAGTGTGTGTAACCGTAATACCCACTGTACTGTGTTGCAGAATGAGGTGTCTGTGTGTGTAATGTAATGCCCGCTGTGCTGTGTTGCAGAACGAGGTGTCTGTGGGTGTAATGTAGTGCCCACTGTGTTGCAGAACGAGGTGTCTGTGTGTGTAATGTAGTGCCCACTGTGTTGCAGAACGAGGTGTCTGTGTGTGTAATGTAGTGCCCACTGTGTTGCAGAACGAGGTGTCAGTGTGTGTAATGTAATGCCCACTGTGCTGTGTTGCAGAACAAGGCGTCGGACATCATGGTGCGCAGTGTGATGGGCCACATCCTGCCCGAGGCCATGGTGTGCTACCTAGAGAACTACTCCCCAGAGAAATTTGCCGAGATCTTCCTGGGAGAGTTTGACACCCCTGAGGCCATCTGGAATGCTGAGATGAGGTAGGGCTGCATCACCAGGGTGGGATTCTGGTGCTTTTCCGGATGAACTTGGAGTTTGTGCCTTGTTTGGCGTTGGTTTCCAAATGAAGCTGAATAATTGTTCTTTTTGTATTAGGTTTTTTCTTTGAAATCTGCATGGTTAAAGGTCCTCGATTTTCCAAATCAGGTCAGGAAGAAAAAAGACAAATCTGAAACGGAATTAACAGCCAGCCTTCTGAAACATGATCAAAGCACAAAAGGTTAAAATGAACGCTTATTTTAATTGGACAATACAAAACCTACACAAATTTTCAGGGTAAACCCCCTTTTTCAAGCATTGAATAGACAGATACCACACAAATGATAAGAGGAATGAAATTGCGCCCTTTTCTGTTGACCTTTCGAAATTTACCTCTGACTGGGCCAGGCGTGGAAGATTTTTAAAAATATTTAATTTATTGCATGTTGTTGCTGTAAGGTTGTGAGTGTCATACCCAGAGTGAACTTGTGGTCCACATGAGAGCTTACAATGAGATGTGCATCTTTGTCATCATCATTGGAATCAGTGGACTGCCATTGTCTGTTGTCCATTGGTCAGGGCTCGTTGCTCCAACTGTCTGGATCTAACTCCCTGTTTCTGTTTGTCATTCTACCTGTGTCAGTGCTTTCAAATTTTCATTGAAAACCTTTTTCTTTTCAAAAAACTTTTCCTTAGTCCCATTGCCTTGAGAAGTGTGTGTGTGTGTGTGTGTGTGTGTGTGTGTGTGTGTGTGTGCATGCACACATGCATTGAATCTCAAAAACATATACATTTAAAGAATGTGTGAGCGCTTAGGGCCTGTGCGGGTTAGGTGCTCTCAGTACCCATTATCGTCATGATCGGATGCAAGAGGGAACTGCTCCTTTCAGGCGCATGATGATTGAAAGGATTGCATCGCACTTGGCGGACTTTTCGCCCCGCCTGCAGAGCAACACGCGGGCACTGTACCAGTACTGCCCCATCCCGGTCATCAACTACCCCCAGCTGGAGAACGAGCTGTTCTGCAACATCTACTACCTCAAGCATCTGTGCGACACCGTCCGATTCCCTGACTGGCCTATCAAGGATCCTGTGAGTGTGCTGGAGAGTGCTTGCCAGTTGTAGGAAAGGCTGTGATTTTTTTAATTTTTTTTTTAATTTTTTTACTTGTGCTTTGCTGATAGTATTCCCCATGTGCACAAGCATGCACTAGTAACTCGCACACAGAAAATTTCTTTTCTTGGTTTTCCTCTCCTTTTTTTCTCTTTTTTTTTCTTCTTCAGTTTTGTAATTTGTGTTTTGAGGGTGTTGGTATGTCATTGCCAGCATCAGCTGTTAATCTCCAGGAGATCGAGAACTGGAAAGGTGCACGCATTCCAAAGCTTCTGTATTGATACATTCAAAGATATGTGCCAGTGTTTGAAGTGAAAGTATATCACACACTTCATTTTGTCAGAATTGTGCTTGTTTTTGTTAGTTTCACAAGTCTTTTGCCCTTTGTTAGTACAATAGTAGAGCCAAAGATATCAAGGTATTTTGACGATGGAAAATATGGACTTCAGGTGCGGCTGCTGAAAGACATCCTGGATGCCTGGAAGAGGGAGGTGGAGAAGAAGCCGCCCACAATGTCCATAGAGGATGCCTACAACGTTCTCAACCTGACAAAGAGCACTGATGGGTGGGTTTGACGCACAGTCTTCTTCTTGTAGTTGTGACACAGATGCTGACACCGATGAGAAGGAGTACAGTGCAGCACCAAGTGGTGTGTGTCACACACGTTCTTGTTACATCAATACCATACAGCACAACCTTATTGCTGTGTGACAAAAGCACAAGGGGTGTATTATTGTGCCAGGTACACACATTCACGGCAATCATAAAATGATAAAAATAAGGGGGGGGAGAGATCTAAAGGTAGGACTGACACCCTGCTTATGAAGTGATAAGCAAGTGTGTCATAGCTTTAAAAATAAGTATTAAGATGTGTCATAACAATTTAATATTCAGGCATGCAAGAACAGTTATGCATTTTATATATTATTTGCTAATGTGCACACTTCAGTTTTCAGTGGTTGGGCCTTTGCCATGACTTCATCAGCTTCTTTTTTGCCGCTGGGAAGTAAAGAAGCATGAAAAATTGCCCTGAGTGATAATGTGAAGAGCAGCTGCTGTGTGGAGCTCTGGCTTTAGCGACCAGCTTTGATTCTGTTACAGACATGACGAGTCCAAGATCAGAAAAGCCTACTTCAAGTTGGCACAAAAGTACCATCCTGACAAGAACCCAGAAGGACGAGTGAGTTGTCCATTGGTGTTGGATATTGGTTATTTTAAGGATTAATGTAATGTTTGTGGGTGTTCTCTGAAGATGGAATGCAGCCACACTTGCAGTTGCATAGTAGAAAACTGCAGAGGTTAAATACCCAAAGTTATTGCCTTGTTTCAGGAGTAACAGCTCACCTAGTTCAAGTCAGAAAATGCTAAACCTATAGTAAAATAAATAAATATAACAGAAATAAACTGTTTCATGACTTCTGTTTTTTGTTGTTGTTAATTGTTACTTCAGTGCATACAAATTTGTACTGCCAGTTCTTTCGTGAAGATGAAGCCTTTTTGTTTGAAGGTTTTCGAGATCTTTAGGAATTTTGAAGAGACTGGATTGACATGTGCAAGTTGCCCCTTTTATGTTTCCTGAGCATGAACATGTTCCTACACTTCAGCTAGCTGTTTTTCTGTGCAATCAGAACCTCTCCTCCTTTTGACATTGTTGCACCACGCAGCAACAATTATTTTTGAAACAAGCTGCACAAGCTCTCTGTGGTCTGGACTGGTGCCAATTGTGTTCTGCAGGAAATGTTTGAGCAAGTGAACAAAGCGTACGAGTTCCTATGCAGCAAATCCAAGGTGAAGGACGGACCCGACCCCCAGAACATCGTGCTGATCCTGCGGGCCCAGTCCATCCTCTTCTCCAGATACAAGGAAGGTCAGCACTGGCGTTCTTTTGGCATGCACTTTGTTGCTGTTGGTTTAAACAAAACTTTATTTGAGGCAAACTAAAGATGCAGTGAATTATTGTGTGCTCATCAAGAAGCTTTTAGAGCTTATAGGTGATGTATTAATGGAGGTGGTTGTGGTTCTAAACAGCACTGTACATCAGGCGTCTGGAGTTCCAGACTAATGGACACATAATTGCTAGTCATTTGTTTCTCCAGACCACCTTTCATGCTCTCCGGAAGTTGATTTAGTTTATGCGGCTGGTATTAGAGTTGATGCTCAAGTTCCTCCAACGTAAACTTGCTGTTGCTGTAACTGCAGAGCTCCAGCCCTACAAGTACGCAGGCTACCCGATGCTGATCAAGACCATCAGGATGGAGACCAACGACGACCAGCTCTTCTCCAAGTCTGCGCCGCTGCTGTCAGCTGCAGCGGAGCTGACCTACCACACCGTCAACTGCTCGGCTCTCAATGCCGAGGAGCTGCGGCGTGAGAACGGCATCCAGGTGTGTGGATGTTGTAGTTCGTTAAGGGAAAAATGGGTCACCGGAAGGTTGGTTATTTGATGGTTATGTTCAGTGAGGCTTACTGATGTTTGGGATGTACTTGTACTTGAAGTGTTTGGATTTTTCAGCCGTGTCTTTGGGTGTCTTTGCCTTCCACCCTCTCTCTTCTCTCCTCTGTTGGTCAGCTGTGTCTTTGGGTGTCTTTGCCTTCCACCCTCTCTCTTCTCTCCTCTATTGGTCAGCTGTGTCTTCGGGTGTCTTTGCCTTCCACCCTCTCTCTTCTCTCCTCTATTGGTCAGCCGTGTCTTTGGGTATCTTCACCTTCCACCCTCTCTCTTCTCTCCTCTGTTGGTCAGCTGTGTCTTTGGGTGTCTTTGCCTTCCACCTCTCTCTTCCCTCTGTTGGTCAGCTGTGTTTCGGGTGTCTTTGGGTGTCTTTGCTTCCACCCTCTCTCTTCTCTCCTCTGTTGGTCAGCTGTGTCTTCGGGTGTCTTTGGGTGTCTTCACCTTCCACCCTCTCTCTTCACTCCTCTATTGGTCAGCTGTGTCTTTGGGTGTCTTTGCCTTCCACCCTCTCTCTTCTCTCCTCTATTGGTCAGCTGTGTCTTTGGGTGTCTTTGCCTTCCACCCTCTCTCTTCTCTCTCTATTGGTCAGCTGTGTCTTTGGGTGTCTTTGCCTTCCACCATCTCTCTTCCTCCTGTATTGGTCAGCTGTGTCTTTGGGTGTCTTCACCTTCCACCCTCTCTCTTCACTCCTGTATTGGTCAGCTGAGTCTTTGGGTGTCTTTGCCTTCCACCCTCTCTCTTCTCTCCTCTGTTGGTCAGCTGTGTCTTCCAGTGTCTTTGGGTGTCTTTGCCTTCCACCCTCTCTCTCCTCTCCTCTGTTGGTCAGCTGTGTCTTCGGGTGTCTTTGGGTGTCTTTGCCTTCCACCCTCTCTCTCCTCTCCTCTGTATGGTTCAGTTCTGTGTCTCCGGTGTCTTTGGGTGTCTTTGCCTTCCACCCTCTCTCTTCTCTCCTCTATTGGTCAGCTGTGTCTTTGGGTGTCTTTGCCTTCCACCCTCTCTCTTCTCTCCTCTATTGGTCAGCTGTGTCTTTGGGTGTCTTTGCCTTCCACCCTCTCTCTTCTCTCCTCTATTGGTCAGCTGTGTCTTGGGTGTCTTCGCCTTCCACCCTCTCTCTCCTCCTCTATTGGTCAGCTGTGTCTTTGGGTGTCTTTGCCTTCCACCCTCTCTCTTCCTCCTCTATTGGTCAGCTGTGCTTCGTGTCTTTGGGTGTCTTTGCCTTCCACCCTCTCTCTTCTCTCCTCTATTGGTCAGCTGTGTCTTTGGGTGTCTTTGCCTTCCACCCTCTCTCTTCTCTCCTCTATTGGTCAGCTGTGTCTTTTCGGGTGTCTTTGCCTTCCACCCTCTCTCTTCTCTCCTCTATTGGTCAGCTGTGTCTTTGGGTGTCTTTGCCTTCCACCCTCTCTCTTCTCTCCTCTATTGGTCAGCTGTGTTTGGGTGTCTTTGCCTTCCACCCTCTCTCTTCTCTCCTCTATTGGTCAGCTGTGTCTTGTTCATTGCCTTCCACCCTCTCTCTTCTCTCCTCTATTGGTCAGCTGTGTCTTTGGGTGTCTTTGCCTTCCACCCTCTCTCTTCTCTCCTCTATTGGTCAGCTGTGTCTTTGGGTGTCTTTGCCTTCCACCCTCTCTCTTCTCTCCTCTATTGGTCAGCTGTGTCTTTGGGTGTCTTTGCCTTCCACCTCTCTCTTCTCTCCTCTATTGGTCAGCTGTGTCTTTGGGTGTCTTTGCCTTCCACCCTCTCTCTTCTCTCCTCTATTGGTCAGCTGTGTCTTCTTTGGGTGTCTTTGCCTTCCACCCTCTCTCTTCTCTCCTCTATTGGTCAGCTGTGTCTTTGGGTGTCTTTGCCTTCCACCCTCCTCTCTCTCCTCTATTGGTAGCTGTGTCTTTGGGTGTCTTTGCCTTCCACCCTCTCTCTTCTCTCCTCTATTGGTCAGCGTGTCTTGGTCTTGCTCCACTCTCTTTTCTCTTATTGGTCAGCTGTGCTTGGTGTCTTTGCCTTCCACCCTCTCTCTTCTCTCCTCTATTGGTCAGCTGTGTCTTTGGGTGTCTTTGCCTTCCCCCCTCTCTCTTCTCTCCTCTATTGGTCAGCTGTGTCTTTGGGTGTCTTTGCCTTCCACCCTCTCTCTCTCTCCTCTATTGTCGCTGTGTCTTGGGTGTCTTTTGCCTTCCACCTCTCTTCTCTCTATTGGTCAGCTGTGTCTTTGGGTGTCTTTGCCTTCCACCCTCTCTCTTCTCTCCTCTATTGGTCAGCTGTGTCTTTGGGTGTCTTTGCCTTCCACCCTCTCTCTTCTCTCCTCTATTGGTCAGCTGTGTCTTTGGGTGTCTTCTTGCCTTCCACCCTCTCTCTTCTCTCCTCTATTGGTCAGCTGTGTCTTTGGGTGTCTTTGCCTTCCACCCTCTCTCTTCTCTCCTCTATTGTAGCTGTGTCTTTGGGTGTCTTTGCCTTCCACCCTCTCTCTTCTCTCCTCTATTGGTCACGCTTGTGTCTTGCCTCCACTTCCCTCCCCTTTGGCGCGTGTCTTTGGGTGTCTTTGCCTTCCACCCTCTCTCTCTCTCCTCTATTGGTCAGCTGTGTCTTTGGGTGTCTTTGGTGTCTTTGCCTTCCACCCTCTCTCTTCTCTCCTCTATTGGTCAGCTGTGTCTTCGGGTGTCTTTGCCTTCCACCCTCTCTCTTCTCTCCTGTATTGGTCAGCTGTGTCTTCGGGTGTCTTTGCCTTCCACCCTCTCTCTCCTCTCCTCTCTTCCTCTGTCTGTCTCTTTCTCACTCTCTCCTCTTGCTCTCACCGCCACCTTGTACATCCTTTCTCATTTGTTGGCTTTGCTGTGGTTCAGCTGATAAAGAAACAAGGATGTACCTCTGGTGGAGTTTATGTACCTTATGTTTACACGCATGCCAGGTGAGAGTTACACGTAGGTGACTCAAATCTTTGTTGTTGTACTTGTGTGATGTATTTTGAGTGCTGATTAACTCCCCTGTGTGTTGATTCAGCTGATAAAGGCTATGAATATTGTTGTGCATTTATAAAAATATAAAAAAATTGTGGGGGGGGGGGGGGTGTCAATACAGATTGATTCAGTTTTTTTCTCAGGTAGCCATTTCTGACAAAGCCAAGATGCCGTGGAAGTCTGAAGGCTGAACATTTAACGGTGTTTTGATTTTCATCCTCTGACAGGTGCTCCATGATGCGTTCACCAGGTGTGTCAGTGTGCTGAGCCAGTCCAGCAGTCCGGACGACCTGGCAGTACAGGTTGGTCAAATGCTGGGGACAGCTGTAATAGTGGAATGGCATCTGGTTCTCTGGGGGAACAGTACACTGCAGACATGGCCCGTGGCTCCCCACCCCACACACCAGAACACTCAAATGTCCCCACGCACTACTCCCCATGCTGCTGGAACATTTAAAATCCACCCCACTCTCATCCTCTAAGTTTGAACACTGAAACTTTCCATCCACGCCCCCTACCCTGCTGGGACACCTTGGTGATTGTAATTGCTAGGATTTCGATCATGGGTGTGTGGAAGAGATGGGTGAAGAAAGGGGCAGGGCCTGGTGGCCTTCCTTGAAAGGATGAGGAAGGACCCTCGTCAGTCTGATGAGTATTGGAACTGTTTCAAAGACACCAGTTGGGGAAACTTCCAACACACAGGCTGGAATGCACACAGGCTTTTTTGAGCACATAGATACCATCATCTTAACTAAACTCAGCAACTTTTGTAATGTTACATCCGTATATAGAGGTTCTTCTGGATGAGAACAATGATTATAGAAAAGACAATGCTAGCTGGTTTCATTACCACCCCCACCAAGTAATATAAATATTCCTCATGGTGGTACTGGTCCAGTGTGAAACAGCATCTTATAACGGAACAAGTTCTTGTTCCCTTTAGTTTTGCAGTATCTGTGTGAGATAGTGCACCGTGGATTCATTATTTTGACTCTTGTGTGTGATTCCAGTTTTGCATGTAGGTGTGTGTGTGTTTGACAGGTGTGCCTCAACATATCCAAGTGTTACTCAGTGGCAGCTCAGTTTGAGGGATGCCGTGAGAAGATTCAGGAATGCTCTGGCATCATCAGGGATCTCTGCAGAATCCTCTACTTCAAGGTGCTTATTTGTGTCTGGTTTTTGTTGTTGTTGTGGTCGTTGCTTTTTTGTTTCATTTTTTTCCATTTCATATCTGCTTTGTGTATTGACTGGCTCATGCACATTTCCCAGAAACTTATTTAAATAGGTTTTATTTGTGTGTGTGTGTGTGTGTGTGTGTTTATTTTTTTCTCACCTTTTAAACAGTTTTTTTTATTTTATTGTCATGATTCAAAATGTTTTGGAGGGGGGGGGGGGGGGCATAGCCACCCACTAAGTCAGTTTGCTGTCCATTCCCATCATAACAAAATGCCACCAGTACATGAGGGGGGCATCTTGCGGTCACATTCAGCCTTGGCTTTCTCTCCTGCCCCAGAACCTGGCTCGACTGTGCACGGTGGTGACGGAGTGTGTGAGCGCCTTCTGCGTGGACTTCTGGCTGCAGACCAACCTGTTCCAGTCAGGTGTGCTCTGGCACCTGCTGCCCAACCTCTTCAAATACGACTTCACGCTGGACGAGGGAGGCGTGGAGAAGAGCCAGGAGTCCAATCAGCAGGTCTGTGTTATGTGGGGTTTTGTGTTTTTTGTGTTTTGTGTCAAAAAACAACAACTTTAGTGCATGTGTTGGCAGTGGTTTAGGCTTGACTGTATCATTCCACGTGATGACGTCTGTGTTAATTCCTGCATGTCTGGCTTGGCTTGATCTGTCCAGTGACACACACGTTGTTCATATTAAGAGTCATCCTGAGGTGACCTGGTGTGACTGACAGGACATTAACATATAATTGCTAATAAACTGTGTTTGGAGAAATGGTTTTGTTCCTGTGCTGGACCCAGGGCTGGGTGAGATTTTGTGCATGCAGCTGTTTTCCCATCCTTTCTTTTTCACTCTCTTTCAAACTTTTTTCCCCCCAGCTGCTTTTCTGCATAAACATCAATGTAAATGTTTGCATTACCCCCCTCATGCAGGTCACTTCAATGCCAGTGTCAATGGTTTCACCTGGACACGGCGCACAGATTGTTTTTGCGGAAAATAGGTCTGAGATATTACCCAACTACTAATATTATTCAAACTAATCTAAGATGTGGAAATGAATGGTATTCAAACTAATCTAAGATGTGGAAATGAATGGTATTCAGACTAATCCTAAGATGTGGAAATGAATGGTGACTGCTGCAGACGTTACTATAACCGTTTATTTGGGGCTAGAATCCAGTGAGTAGCAGAGGTCTGCCTTATGCTGTTGTGAGGTAGATGCGTTTTTGGTAGGATGAGGATTGGCTGCGCTGTGGCTGCTGGCTTCTTTTGTGGGAAATGTGACAAAAGTTTCTGGTAAGGTATGATATATTATGCCAACTATGAAATGTAGCACTGTCAGTGGGCAGTGGGTTTCTCACACTCTGTAGTTTTTAACATGTCACTTGTTGAGTACCGTGTTAAACACTATAAAAAGTGCTAGCTATAAAGGCTTGCAAGGAGAGAACAAGTGATCACCTGTATACAAAGTAGTGATCACCTGCATGCAAAAAAGTGATCACATGCATATCAAAAAAAAAAGTGATCACATGCATACAAAGTAGTGATCACCTGCATGCTAAAAGGTGATCACCCACATACAAAGTAGTGATCACCTGCATGCAAAAAAAAGTGATTACCTGCATACAAAAAAGTGGTCACCTGCATACAAAGTAGCAATCACCTGCCTGCTAAAAAGTGATCACCCGCATACAAAAAAGTGGTCACCTGCATGCAAAAAAAGTGATCACCTGCATACAAAATAGCAATCACCCACATACAAAATAGTGATCACCTGTATTTAAAAAAGTGATCACCGACCTACCAAAAAGTGATCACCTGCATACAAAATAGCAATCACCTGCATCCCAAAAAGTGATCACCTGCATTCAAAATAGTGAACATCGGCCTACAAAACAGTGATCACTGGCCTACAAAAAAGTGATTACCCGCATACAAAAAAGTGATCACCCGCATATCACCACCTGCATATGGTCTGTTACTATTTTTTTTAAATATATATGTGAACGTTGTTTCATCTTCTCCATGTGCAAAAGCTGTGCCTGCAATGCTTACCATGTGTGTGCACTCATGCTGTGTCAACAGGAAGCAGCCAACCAGCTTGCCAAACAGAGCATCTTTGCCTGCGCCCGCCTGGCTGGCTACCACAACGACCAGAAAGAGGAAGGTGGGCCACCTGACAACCCCACAGTGAAGAAATCACTGATGGCCATGTTGACACCCTACCTGGCACGCAAACTGGCTGACCCTGAGCCTTCAGAGGTAAAAAATAAAAATAAAATGTTTGAATAGTACACTTCTGCCTGACCTGTCATGTCAGTAAATGATGGTAGTGATTGAATAGTACACCTCAGCCTCTACTGTTATAATGGTAAATAGTATTAGTGATTGAATGGTACACTTCTGCCTGTGCTGTCATGTCAGTAAATGATGGTAGTGATTGTTTGAATAGTACACTCTGCTGTTATGACAGTAAATAATGGTAGTGATTGAATAGTACACTTCAGCCTCTGCTAGTAAATAATGGTAGTGATTGAATAGTACACTTCAGCCTCTGCTCGTAAATAATGGTAGTGATTGAATAGTACACCTCAGCCTCTACTGTCACAACAGTAAATAATGGTACTTGGTAGTGATTGTTTGAATAGTACAGCTCGGCTTCGGCTATCATAACAGAAAGTATGGAGATGATTATTTGAATTGTGCACCCTAGCCTACGGTATCACACAAACAACTTCAGTGCACGCGTTGGCATTGGTTGAGGCTTGACTGTATCGTTCCATGTGATGACGTCCGTGTTAATTCCCCTGTGTTGGGCTTGGTCTGTGCAGCTGCTCAAGATCCTCAACTGCAACACGGAGAACCCCTACCTGATCTGGGACAACGCCACCAGGGCCCAGCTTGGCGAGTACCTGGCAGACAATCAGAAGAGAATGATTCGCAATGTAAGAGAAAACGCCCCCCCCCCCCCCCCCAATTTCCAACCCCCATTCCCAATCCGCAGTGTACAAGGCAGGGGGTTTGCAAGAGACAGAGAACCCCCACCCTCCTTCCCCATCCGCAATGTAAGAGACAGCGACCCCTACCCCTATATCCCCCACCCTCCTTCCCCATCTGCAGTGTAAGAGACAAACAACCCCCACCACCATCCCCCACCATCCTTCCCCATCAGCAGTGTAAGAGACAGACAAACCACCATCCCCCATCCACAGTGTAAGAGACAGACAACCCCCACCCCTATCCCACCCCTCCTTCCCCATCAGCAGTGTAAGAGACAGACAAACCCCCACCACCATCCCCCACCCTCCCCCATCCACAGTGTAAGAGACAGACAACCCCCCACCATCCCCCACCCTCCTTCCCCATCCGCAGTGTAAGAGACAATGACCCCCACCCCTATCCCCCACCCTCCTTCCCCATCCGCAATGTAAGAGACACAACCCCCACCCCCACCCCACCCTTCCCCACCCTCCTTCCCCATCGGCAATGTAAGAGACAGACAACCCCCCCCCCACCCTTCCCCACCCTCCTTCCCCATCTGCAATATAAGACAGACAAACCCCACCCCCGTCCCCCACCCTTCCCCATCCACAATGTAAGAGACAGACAACCCCCACCCCTATCCCACCCCTCCGTCCCCATCAGCAGTGTAAGAGACGGACAAACCCCCACCACCATCCCCCACCCTCCTCCCCACCCATAAACAACACCCTCCACCGCAGTGTAAGAGACAGACAACCCCACCCCCATCCCCCACCCTCCTTCCCCATCCAGTGTAAGAGACGACAACCCCCACCCCATCCCCCACCCTCCTTCCCCATCCGCAGTGTAAGAGACAGACAACCCCCACCCCATCCCCCACCCTCCTTCCCCATCCGCAGTGTAGAGAGACAACCCCACCCCATCCCCCACCTCCTTCCCCATCCGCAGTGTAAGAGACAGAACCCCCACCCCCATCCCCCACCCTCCTTCCCCATCCGCAGTGTAAGAGACAGACAACCCCCACCCCCATCCCCACCTCCTTCCCCATCCGCAGTGTAAGAGACAGACAACCCCCACCCCCATCCCCCACCCTCCTTCCCCATCCGCAATGTAAGAGACAGACAACCCCCACCCCTATCCCCCACCCTCCTTCCCCATCCGCAATGTAAGAGACAGACAACCCCCACCCCCATCCCCCACCCTCCTTCCCCATCCGCAATGTAAGAGACAGACAACCCCCACCCCATCCCCCACCCTCCTTCCCCATCCGCAGTGTAAGAGACAGACAACCCCCACCCCCATCCCCCACCCTCCTTCCCCATCCGCATGTAAGAGACAGACAACCCCCACCCCCATCCCCCACCCTCCTTCCCCATCCGCAGTGTAAGAGACAGACAACCCCCACCCCCATCCCCCACCCTCCTTCCCCATCCGCAGTGTAAGAGACAGACAACCCCCACCCCCATCCCCCACCCTCCTTCCCCATCCGCAGTGTAAGAGACAGACAACCCCCACCCCCATCCCCCACCCTCCTTCCCCATCCGCAATGTAAGAGACAGACAACCCCCACCCCTATCCCCCACCCTCCTTCCCCATCCGCAATGTAAGAGACAGACAACCCCCACCCCTATCCCCCACCCTCCTTCCCCATCCGCAATGTAAGAGACAGACAACCCCCACCCCTATCCCCCACCCTCCTTCCCCATCCGCAATGTAAGAGACAGACAACCCCTATCCCCCACCCTCCTTCCCCACCCAGCCCATCCCCATCATTAGTGAACAAAGCATGGAGGAGACCAGTTCAGTGTTTACATTGCACTTGGGTGCCTGTGAATAGCACCTGTTTGTCTTTTGATTTGATGTAAAGCACAACAGTATCATTGCGAAGAAAGCCCCTGGAGGGTGATTCAAGATTAATTTGTTATCTTTATTATTTATTATGAAAAGATGCCCCCAGCCAAATGTTTGTGTCTTGCAAATGAGAGGGTCTTTTCTGCTGGGTGAATGTTCGAGAAAATCCTATTCTGTCGAGTTTGCACATGACGGCAGTTCGTTTTGTTGTTGGTTTTGTTCTTGTTGCCATGGTCTGTCCAGAATCATTTGTATCAAAAGATAATGATGTGCACTGTAAGAGACAACCCCCCTCCACCCCCACCACCCCCCACCCCCAGCCCTGTCTGTTCTCACTGTTTCAAAAAGTCAGAACTTTCATGATAATAGTAAACTTGCATCCATAACAAAGCAGTGATGGTGGAGTTTCTGTTAAGCCAAGCTTTCTTGCTTAAGAGTTGTCTGGATCCCTTTTCAGTGAGTGAATTAGCTGGAAGCTGTGCCTGCAAAAGCAGGGAGCATCACGTGTTGTATGCTTACCTGGTTGTTGGTGTACTTTTGCATGCCATATCATATGTTGTGTTCTTACCTGGTTGTTGGTGTACTTTTGCATCCCATATCATGTGTTGTGTTCTTACCTGGTTGTTGGTGTACTATTGCATCCCACTGTCTTTGGCTGTGTATTTCAGGGTGAATGTGACCAGAGTTTTGGGGCAGATTTTGAGTTTGAAGTCCATTCCAAGGAGCTGATCGTGGGAGAAATCTTTGTCAGGATTTACAATGAGCAGCCAACATTTCCCTTAGAAGTAAGTGGGCTTTATTTAATGGATTAATTAGAGTAAGTGAGTAAGTAAATAAACATGGTGCTTAACATCCACAGAAACAATAAGGTTTATTAGAGACGGGGAGAAGTGGGGCGGGGGTGGGGGGGTGGGGGGGGGGGTGTATGGCTATAGCGGGAAAGGTAGATTATATACCTGTCACTACACTGTCACCACCACAGTGACTCCTGCATTAAGATGGACAGCGATGAGAGCCATTTTAATGTTTCATTAATTGTGAGAGACAGAGTCACAAGACAGTGTCCACAGACCACAACTTTTCAAGAGAAGTGAGAGCCAAAGCAGATTCAAACTGAGGTCCCTCTGCTTACCAGCCTAACACCTTACCACTAGGCCCAACTGGCTCACAAAATGATTAATTGATTGAAATTTAGTGTGAAACATCTGGTCGAGTCAACCATGGTGCATGTGTGCACATGATGTGTATGCGTGTGTGTGTGTGTGTGTGTGTGTGTATGTATGCATGAGTGCACTCTGTTTTCATGGGGAAATGAAAGTGATTGTGTGTTTTCATCGGTGCATTAAAGTGACTGTTTTCTGTCATTTAAGTTTGCTGAGTATGTATGGGTTTGATATAATGGATGGGTGTGTGTTTGTGAATAAAAGCCCCACAATGAAAGCTAAAATAAGAAAGGCTGCACATATAGTCGTCTCCAGCAAGTGTATTATTGTATGCTTATCTGCTGTCTTTGTTTTCTTTTTCAGAATGCCAAAGGGTTCACCATTGATCTGTTGGACTTCCTTGGCTCCCAAGCACAGGTATCAGGGGCCGTTTCTCTTTTGGGATTTTTCTCATTTTCCTCTTGCTGCTTCTCTTGTTCATCGTTGTGCTCTTTGTGTGAGTACCAAAGTTTATTTACTGGGAAATTTAGAATTGCTGTACTTTACACATTTTTTAATTTTTTGCACACATGAATAATCTCAAGACCTGGGGACCCTCACATTGAATGAGAGTTGAAGCAGTGACCCTGTGTTTGAGCTGGGTGTGTTTTTGTGTTTGCGTCCAGTACCTGCACTCCCTGATGATGATGCAGCAGCAAGGCACGGCAAGCGCCAGCGCTGACCAGACCCAGCGTTTGGCCAAGATTGAAATGGCGCTGGAAGGGCTCCGCAATGTCATCAAGAGCAACCCAGGTACTTGTCAGGCACTCGATCCTCAGGCTCACAAGAGTTTGCCTGCACTTGCCACATAGCTTTGTCTTAGTCTTATAATTACCAGAGCCTGCACTTGCCACATAGCTTTGTCTTAGTCTTATAATTACCAGAGCCTGCACTTGCCACATAGCTTTGTCTTAGTCTTATAATTACCAGAGCATGAATGTGTTTTGTTCAGCACATGTAAACAGTAGGGTGAGAATCAGTGCATCAAGTGAACCTTTTGCAGCCCAGCAGTACTTTGAGGAAAGTTTTTAAAAAATTGGCATCAGTGCACCCATCCATCTATTTTAATTACTGTGATCAGTTTGTAACAGTACTGTTGTTTGATGCAGCTCTTGTTGTTTCAAGTTCATCAAGCACCATCTGCTGTTTCACTGGCTTAGCAAATTTAGAAAAATCAACAAATTCATGGTTAGATGTTGAAATGCTTGATCTGGTACACATTTACTTGTGCAGGTGTTCAGATCCAGCACATCAGCTACTTCAGGCTGTTTTTCAAATTGTTTTGCCTAGCCATGTGAATATTTGGTCTATTGTTCGATTGTGCAGGTGTTGAGATCCAGTGCGTCGACCACTTCAAGCTGTTGTTTGCCTTGCATCACACAGCCATCTGAATACTTGTTCTGTTGTCCGATTGTGCAGGTGTTGAGATCCAGTGCATCGGCCACTTCAAGCTGTTGTTCGCCTTGCTTCGCCTGGAGAACTGCGGAGGCATGCAGCAGTTCACGCTCGAGGTAACTGACGGAGGTGGCAGGGCACGACAGTTGGGGCCCTGGGCTGGGTTGCATGATGTGGATAGTTTCAGTTTCGAGAACCATCACTCCTACAAGGTGACAGCGGAGCAGGAGCCCCTCGAGCTGGGAGCCTCGTAGATCCTGGGAGGGTTGCACAAAGCTTTGCAAGGAGTGGCCTGTGGGTAGTCTCAGCACATGGAGTGGCCCGTGGGTAGTCTCAGCACAAGGAGTGGCCTGTGGGTAGTCTCAGCACAAGGAGTGGCCCGTGGGTAGTCTCAGCACAAGGAGTGGCCCGTGGGTAGTCTCAGCACATGGAGTGGTCTGTGGGTAGTCTCAGCACAAGGAGTGGCCTGTGGGTAGTCTCAGCACAAGGAGTGGCCTGTGGGTAGTCTCAGCACAAGGAGTGGCCCGTGGGTAGTCTCAGCACAAGGAGTGGTTTGTGAGTAGTCTCAGCACAAGGAGTGGCCCGTGGGTAGTCTCAGCACATGGAGTGGTCTGTGGGTAGTCTCAGCACAAGGAGTGGTCTGTGGGTAGTCTCAGCACAAGGAGTGGCCTGTGGGTAGTCTCAGCACAAGGAGTGGCCTGTGGGTAGTCTCAGCACAAGGAGTGGCCCGTGGGTAGTCTCAGCACATGGAGTGGTCTGTGGGTAGTCTCAGCACAAGGAGTGGCCTGTGGGTAGTCTCAAACACATGGAGTGGTTTGTGAGTAGTCTCAAACACATGGAGTGGTCTGTGGGTAGTCTCAGCACAAGGAGTGGCCTGTGGGTAGTCTCAGCACATGGAGTGGTCTGTGGGTAGTCTCAGCACAAGGAGTGGTCTGTGGGTAGTCTCAGCACAAGGAGTGGTCTGTGGGTAGTCTCAAACACATGGAGTGGTCTGTGGGTAGTCTCAGCACATGGAGTGGTCTGTGGGTAGTCTCAGCACAAGGAGTGGTCTGTAGTCTCAGCACATGGAGTGGTCTGTGGGTAGTCTCAAACACATGGAGTGGTCTGTGGGTAGTCGCCACCACCCACTGTTTGAATTTGATTAAGGTGCACCAGTGCACAGCTTGTAACTGGATATGAGCCTTCGGGAAACTCTGGCTTAGGTGACGTTTGTTTTCATTTGGAAAAGAAATGTGAAGGAATTTGACTTCTTCTGTCTATTTTTATTTGATGCCATTTGTGAGACCATCATCGAATTTGGAATGTTTCATCATCAATAAGAACAACATTCATTTAATGCATTGTGCAGACTTCATGCATCTGCAGAATGCTTGATTTAGCACAAAGATTGCATGAAATCAGCATGTCAATTTCTGGTGCAGAAGTCACTTTCTAGCAGCCGACATATTTAGGAGGCTTCTACCCTTTGGTAGTAGTTAGATGCCACCATTGACAAGTTGTGTTCTTTACAACCCACCCAACTCCCTGGGCTGCTACTTCCAGACAGGTGACTCCTGTCAGGTGATTCCTTGCCAGGATTTTGCTCTCATGCAACCCAGCCCAAGGCTTCAGACATTTTGCAGCATTTAATCTCAGTTTGGCCATTAGTTTGGCCAAACTATTTCTGGTGAGTTTCCAGAATGGTTGGGGCTGATTTGTTGATTTGGTTTTGGTTTGTTTCACCATTTCTACTGTGCATTTAGAACAGAATAGTCTGCCGTTTTTTCACAGGTAATGTAGCTGTTTCAGAGTGAATGTCTACTCCATCTTTTCATCTTGAAGGTGACTTTAGACTGAGTTCTGTTAAGTATCAGTCTTAGCCTTGAGTGATGGGAAGTCCCTTTAACAACCTATGTGCAGTCATTACAGACTCCACAGCAGGTGAAAACTACTGCCTTGGCAAAATGTTGTTGAAGTTCCACCACTGTTAGGAATTGCTACCGACCCGTTGCGTGCAGCCATTCCATGGGGGTAGAGAAGAGCGTCTTTAGTGACAGGTGGTTTTCCTGAAAGGTTGAGTCTGATTTGCTGATTTTGTTTTTGTTTTGTTTTCCACTTCTACTGCGCATTGGGAACAGACTGTTCCACTGTTCTTTCACAGGTAATGTTGCTATTTCAGAGTGAATGTCCACTCCATCTTTTCGTCTTGAAGGTGACTTCAGACTGAGTTCTTTTAACTGTGAAGTTTGTTCCTTATGTTGTTGTTTGTTGAATTGTTCAGCTCACTTGTTTCTTTTTATTTGCATTTGTCTCTCATGTGTTTTTGTTCTTGTTTTATTTTGTGTGTTTGTTTCATTTGTTGTTTGTTCAGCTTGTGTTGTCTTTGGGTTTAGTGTGTTTGTCTTTCTGCCTGGCAGTCAAAGAGATTTGACGCAGTGTTAAGCTGAGTCAAAGTTTATACATAAAGCTTTGTGAATCTGAAACTGATTTCACACCTTTGACTCTTTACAGTCAAAGTGTCTGCAGACACTACAGATGTATTTTGCAAATGACTTTAAGCTGAGGCCCCCCAGAATGCATGCTGTATAAATAAAAGCTCCACAATGATGTCCTGGCAAAAACAAACAAACAGAGTTCCCCTGTGTGTATACGGAAGCAAAAAGATCACATACACATTAAAGATCCTGCGGTCCATGTCACAGTCCGGTGGATTATGGAAGCACTGAAATAACCCAGCATGCATACAAAAATTTATGTGCATAAATTAAATTTTTAATGTGAAGTGCAGCAACTCTGCTTGACAGTGGAGAAGAACACTGTACAAAAGTACAAAAGCAATCTATAATAACAATAATGGTAATGTGTAGTAGATGGAACTCCCTCAAATCACAGTAGCTGGGCCTGGGATTAAAACCACTCGTATGGGCATCAGAACCACTTGGTATGGGCATTAAAACCACTTCTTCGTATGGGTGTTCAAACCACTTCTTTGTATAGGCATTAAAACCACTTCTTTGTATGGGCATCACAACCACTTCTTTGTATGACCATCAAAACCACCTTTTTGTATGGGCGTCAAAACTGCTTCTTTGTGTAGGCTTCAAAACCACTTTTATATGTGCATCAAAACCACTTCTTTGTATGGGCATCAAAACCACTTCTTTGTATGGGCATCAAAACCACTTCTTTGTATGGGCATTAAACCCATTTCTTTGTATGGGCATCAAAGCTGCATCTTTGTATGGGCATCAAGACCACTTCTTTATAATGGAAATCTGCCTTTGGAGAACGAATCAGACCACGAAAGTTTAATGCACAGTTTCGTTCATTTGGAGTCCATTAGTGAACTGCCTTGTTAATAGCATGCTGGGCTGAGCTGAACCTGTAAAGTCTGCATCGTCTGTCTGTGCTGCTGAATCAGTTTTGAGCTTATGAAGTGAGGATGGGGCTGCCTTGCCTCTGGGCGTGTCTCACACGTCTGTAGGTCATCAGAAGTGACACCACGTACACCTGTCATGTAAACACGTGCCTGCTGAGAAATGTGAAAAACAACAACAACAACAGAGCACTGACCTAAATCACTAACCTCCACATACGTTCAATGCATGGTTTAAATGGTAGTTGTGGGAGGAGACAATAAATATTTTGTCAAATGACATGACATCTGAGTGCTTTACGTCACTCACTTGCCCCTGTCAAAGGGTGCATCTGCCCGCACCCCTGTTAGATTGAGAGTGAATGATCTGCACATGCGACCTGAGGCCAGTCTCACAGAAGCTGACACGTGAAGCAGAACTTCATCCAAAGGGAGCTCTTCTTAAAGGGGGATTGAACAGAAGACGCATCTCGGACTCTGCTGATAGGGGTGGAGGAAGAAACGAGATACATACAGCAGCTTTTAACTTGGTTTCTGGTCCTGTTTGTTAAAAAATCAGTGTTTGAAAGTTGCCAAAACGTAACCATGATGTGCTGCCATACTGGGGCCGGCAGTTTGTGTCAGTGACGTCATAAACTGAGCCAGAACGTGTGGCAAAGTGCCAAGTACTCCACAAGCCAACCCTTTTTTGCTTGTCATGGGTAAAGAGCAAACCTGCATGGCTGCACCCAGTGGAGCTCACATCTGATGGAGAAAAACATGTCATTTGCATAAATTTGAATGGAACAACTAAATGAAGCATATTGTCAGCCCACTTGCATCTCTAGTTCGGTTCCCCTTTAAGTTTAAGAGGCTGCTAAGATACATGCAAAACATCTGCAAAACGAGGCATGTGTTCATTGTCTGCGCAGGTGCTGAACTGCGTGACTGTCAACCAAGAATGTGTCAAGGACATTGCTGCTGCCGAGGTGCTGGGATACCTCCTCTTTGCCCTCTACAGTGTCCGGCAGTGTAAGTATGCCAGGAGGCACTTTTGGACTGCACGTTTGTAGATTACAGACTAAAGGGGTGGCATGCTATTTCTTGCTGACTAGCGTTTATGCACACCACTGAAAGAAGTAGTACACCGCATGGTTTTCTAGTTTCACATCTGCCACCTGCGAGTACATCGCGTAGTTTTCCACTTTTGCTGTCACTCATCACATTTCAGTTCATAAATTTAGCATCTGTGAAGAGCTGCACACTCTACACTTTACCCGTTATTTAACAAAGAAAATGCTTGTAACAATAACAAGAGCTGCGCAGCCTCTATTTTTCTAGTTATTGCCAAAATTCACGTAATTATATTGGTAGGAAAAGAAAAACAGTAGTGGCCTTTCCATCTGCCTCTAGAACAGTAATTAGCTGCTTTGTTGTTGTTGTTGTAGCTGCTAACTACCCACCCTCCATTTACCACAACAAGAGCATTATAACACACACTGTAGTCACTAATAAGAGCAGAAGTCACCACTGGGCACATTGACCCTTGAGGGACTTTTTTCTCCCCTTTGGGATTGGGGGGGGGGGGGGGGGGCGCTTTTGTTTTCTTTCTTTTTTTGCTTCTTTGGATATTTGACCCTTTTCTCTATTATGTGAGGTGGGCTTTAAAAAAATAATCTTCCAGTGATTGCCCAAATTGAGTTGGATTTAAGAACCAGTTATCTATATCAGTCCATGGTTGCGCATTGTCTTGCTTGCCTTGTCTTCTCCTACTTGTGTTCATTGATACTTGCAGTTTAATCTTATCTGTCTTGCTTGTGCTCATTATTCCGTGCCAGGTGTCAGAGGGCTGTAAACAGATTGACTGATTGTTAATATTTAGTGCCCAGTCATAGAGGGCTGGAAACAGATTGACTGATTGTTGATATTTAGAGCCCAGTCAACTTATAGAGGGCAGGAAACAGATTGACTGATTGTTGATATTTAGTGCCCAGTCAACTTATAGAGGGCAGGAAACAGATTGACTGATTGTTGATATTTAGTGCCCAGTCAACTTATAGAGGGCAGGAAACAGATTGATTGTTGATATTTAGTGTCCAGTCAACTTATAGAGGGCAGGAAACAGATTGACTGATTGTTGATATTTAGTGCCCAGTCAACTTATAGAGGGCAGGAAACAAATTGACTGTTGATATTTAGTGCCCAGTCAACTTATAATAGAGGGCTGGAAACAGATTGACTGATAGTTGATATTTAGTGCCCAGTCAACTTATAATAGAGGGCTGGAAACAGATTGACTGATAGTTGATATTTAGTGCCCAGTCAACTTATAGAGGGCAGGAAACAGATTGACTGATAGTTGATATTTAGTGCCCAGTCAACTTATAGAGGGCAGGAAACAGATTGACTGATAGTTGATATTTAGTGCCCAGTCAACTTATAGAGGGCAGGAAACAATTGATGTTGATATTTAGTGCCCAGTCAACTTATAAGAGGGCAGGAAACAGATTGACTGATGTTGATATTTAGTGCCCAGTCAACTTATAGAGGGCAGGAAACAGATTGACTGATAGTTGATATTTAGTGCCCAGTCAACTTATAATAGAGGGCTGGAAACAGATTGACTGATAGTTGATATTTAGTGCCCAGTCAACTTATAGAGGGCAGGAAACAGATTGACTGATAGTTGATATTTAGTGCCCAGTCAACTTATAGAGGGCAGGAAACAGATTGACTGATGTTGATATTTAGTGCCCAGTCAACTTATAGAGGGCGGAAACAGATTGACTGATATGTTGATATTTAGTGCCCAGTCAACTTATAGAGGGCGGAAACAGATTGACTGATAGTTGATATTTAGTGCCCAGTCAACTTAATAGAGGGCAGGAAACAGATTGACTGATAGTTGATATTTAGTGCCCAGTCAACTTATAATAGAGGGCTGGAAACAGATTGACTGATAGTTGATATTTAGTGCCCAGTCAACTTAAAGAGGGCTGGAAACAGATTGACTGATAGTTGATATTTAGTGCCCAGTCAACTTATAGAGGGCAGGAAACAGATTGACTGATAGTTGATATTTAGTGCCCAGTCAACTTAAAGAGGGCTGGAAACAGATTGACTGATAGTTGATATTTAGTGCCAGTCAACTGCAGGGGGTTATCTCAGGGGGAAACACAAGGCGCCAGATTATAACTAGAGTGCTGGAAACAATTACTGTAGTTGATATTTGGCACAACTGTAGTCACTCAAGGTCTGGACACAACAGAATGTAGTACTCAAGTTCTGGACACAACACATGTAGTCACTCAAGTTCTGGACACAACACGTAGTAAAGTATACAGTTGACAACACATGTAGTCACTCAAGTTCTGGACACAACACATGTAGTCACTCATAGTTCTGGACACAACACATGTAGTCACTCATAGTTCTGGACACAACACATGTAGTCACTCATAGTTCTGGACACAACACATGTAGTCACTCATAGTTCTGGACACAACACATGTAGTCACTCATAGTTCTGGATACAACACATGTAGTCACTCATAGTTCTGGACACAACACATGTAGTCACTCATAGTTCTGGACACAACACATGTAGTCACTCATAGTTCTGGACACAACACATGAGTCATCAAGTTCTGGACACAACACATGTAGTCACTCATAGTTCTGGACACAACACATGTAGTCACTCATATTCTGGAACAACACATGTAGTCACTCATAGTTCTGGAACAACACATGTAGTCACTCATAGTTCTGGACACAACACATGTAGTCACTCATAGTTCTGGACACAACACATGTAGTCACTCATAGTTCTGGATACAACACATGTAGTCATTCACAATTCTGGACACAACACACTCACTCACAATTCTGGACACAACACACTCACTCACAGTTCTGGACACAACACACTCACTCACATGTCTGGACACAACACACTCACCCACAGTTCTGGACACAACACACTCACTCACGGGCCTGGACACAACTCACTCACTTCTGACAACACACTTACCCACAGTTCTGACAGCACACTCACTCACAGGTCTGGACGCAACACACTCACTCACAGGTCTGGACACAACACACTCACTCACAGTTCTGGACACAACACACTCGCCCACAGTTCTGGACACAACACACTCGCCCACAGTTCTGAACACAACACACTCACTCACAGTTCTGGACACAACACACTCACTCACAGGTCTGGACACAACTCACAGTTCTGGACACAACACACTCATAGTTCTGGACACAGCACACTCACTCACAGTTCTGGACACAACACACTCACTCACATGTCTGGACACAACACACTCACTCACAGTTCTGGACACAACACACTCACTCACAGTTCTGGACACAACACACTCACAGTTCTGGACACAGCACACTCACTCACACTTCTGGACACAACACACTCACTCACAGTTCTGGACACAACACACTCACTCACAGTTCTGACAACACACATACCCACAGTTCTGGGACACAACACAGTCACTCACAATTCTGGACACAACACAGTCAACAGCAAACACAACTGGGCTGTGAACACAGGGAATCTGTATCAGTCACTTGTGGCAATGAGTAGGGTAACCAATTTTATTCCACAGGCCCATGTAGGAAACTGCATTAGTCAGGTCTAATGAAAGTGGGTAGAGGATTGGGAAAAAATGAAGTTGATGGAACTGGGAACGCAGAAATTGGTAAAGTAGAATTCCTGGCAGCAGGCAGTTGTCCAAGGCTATGTTCTGACCTATGCCAGGCTTGAAAGAGAGCTTCTGTGATTGCGCTGGCTTAATTTCTACATCTGCAGTAAAGTAGAATTCCTGGCAACAGGCAGTGGTGCAAGGCTATATTCTGACCTATACCAGGCCTGAAAGAGAGCTTTTGTGATAGCGCTGGGTTAGTTTCTGCATCTACAGTAGCCCACTGTGGTGTTGGAAAATGGAAGGACAGAGAGAAAGCAGATAGTGACTTACACATCTGCCTGCATGGAATCATTTTCAGGTCCAGGTCTGAAGTTGGTGGCAGGATTTTTTGTGTCCAGACACAATCATTGTTGGTGCTCTCTCTTTTTTGCTTCTCTTTTTTTCTTCTTGTTCAGGTTCTCTTTCCAGTTTGGTTATAATTCTTTTCCATGAAAATTATCATTAATGCAGTGAAAACATTGAAAGCAGGGTTGTTTTTCCCTATTTTAGATTTTGTGTTGACTGCGTTACAGTTTGATGATTGTCCTTTCTTGTGGTTGTGTTTGGAAAAACAAACTGTGAGAGTGTACTGATCGGTGTGTATTGATGAACAGGCATGCCATGTTGCTGGCCACTGCGTGACCAAGTCAGTCGAGTGTAACATTCAACACCTTTTCTGACATTTTTTTTGCCAGATCGTTTTAGTGCATCATGCTTGATGATGGTACCTGGGCTACCTTCTTTTTTCTTTTTTTCCATTCACTTGCCTTGCTGCCCCCTCAGAAAGGGATACAGGATGAAGGGGGTGTTGGGGGAGATGAAGGGGGTGTTGGGGGAGGGGGGGGGGTGTTGGGGTGAGGGGCGCAAGGCAACCAACCTCTTTGACTTGAACCCAGATTTGTCCAAAAGTTCTAAACTGAAAAGGTTTTATTCAGCTGGACTTGTGTTTGGAACTTGTCCCACACATAGCTGCATTCACTGGGTTTAGACCTGCACTTGGCTTCATCACTTGACATCAGCAGCTTCAGACTGGAAGGTTCCATCCTGCAGTTAGATGGTGCCTATCTGTAGGCCAGAACAATCTCACTGTGCTGGCGTGACGCTGGGTAAGGCAAAGGCTCAGGCTTTTAGGTGTGAGTCGGTGGAGTATTTGTCTTGTCATGTTTGCTTTAATTATCTTGGTTCTTATTACTCTTAATAAAGAAGTGATCGTCAACTTCAGGTTGAATGTTCAGGTTCTGAATTCATCTCTGGTCTAGTTTTTTTCAAAGGTTTTCTGATCTTCGCTGCATTTGTGTTGACTACTTTATGCTGTTGCTATTGGTTTTGTGTGTGTGTTTTGTTTTGTTTTTCTTTTCTTGTATTGTCACCCTGATATAACCATCTTGGTTGACTGGGCATTAGAAACCAAGTGATTAACTTTGTTTTATTGATTTGTTTAACTTTGTTTTATTGATTTGTTTAAAAAAATCCACTTCAGCTTACAGCCAAGGTAAGAGCTGCTGAGAAGCTTCTTGACAGATATGGTTTGCGTTTCCTTCCTGTACGCACCTCCAAGCACCACACTGTCCTTTCAGAGTGCAGGCAGTGTAAACTTTACATGCCTCATGCTATCATTTCAGAGTGCAGGCAGTGTAAACTTTACATGCCTCATGCTATCATTTCAGAGTGCAGGCAGTGTAAACTTTGCATGCCTCATGCTATCATTTCAGAGTGCAGGCAGTGTAAACTTTACATGCCTCATGCTATCATTTCAGAGTGCAGGCAGTGTAAACTTTGCATGCCTCATGCTATCCTTTCAGAGTGCATGCAGTGTAAACTTTACATGCCTCATGCTATCCTTTCAGAATGCAGGCAGTACGTTACATGCCTTATACTATCCTTTCAGAATGCAGGCAGTATAAATGTTACATGTCTTATATTATCCTTTCAGAGTGCAGGCAGTATAAATATTACATGCCTTATACTATCCTTTCAGAATGCAGGCAGTATAAATGTTACATGCCTTATATTATCCTTTCAGAATAAATGTTACAAGCCTCACACTATCCTTGCAGAGTGCAAACAATAGAAATCTGACATTATCTTTACAGAATACAAGCAGTGTTAAATGATTAGTTTTATACTGTGCTATTCTCTGCTTTGGGGCAGACTCACTGCACTCAGTATGAATTGTACCAGCCTCACACTATCCTTCGTGAGTGCAAGCAGCATAAACCGTACCAGCCTCACACTATCCTTTGTGAGTGCAAGCAGTATAAACCGTACCAGCCTCGCATTATCCTTTGTGAGTGCAAGCAGTATAAACCGTACCAGCCTCACACTATCCTTCGTGAGTGCAAGCAGTATAAACCGTACCAGCCTCACACTATCCTTCGTGAGTGCAAGTAGCATAAACCGTACCAGCCTCACACTATCCTTTGTGAGTGCAAGCAGCATAAACCGTACCAGCCTCACAGTATCCTTTGTGAGTGCAAGCAGTATAAACCGTACCAGCCTCACAGTATCCTTTGTGAGTGCAAGCAGTATAAACCGTACCAGCCTCACACTATCCTTCGTGAGTGCAAGTAGCATAAACCGTACCAGCCTCACACTATCCTTTGTGAGTGCAAGCAGCATAAACCGTACCAGCCTCACACTCTCCTTCATGAGTGCAAGCACTATAAACCATACCAGCCTCACACTATCCTTTGTGAGTGCAAGCAGCATAAACCATACCAGCCTCACGCTATCCTTTGTGTGTGCAAGCAGCATAAACCGTACCAGCCTCACACTATCCTTCATGAGTGCGAGCAGTATAAATCAGTCTTACATTTGCAACAGTAAACCCCAGCTGTGCAGTGATTTCTGGGCATGGGAACAGTCCTTGCACTTGTCAGTCAAGTAACATGGGAGGTGTTGTTTCTGGCGTGAGTGTATTGGAGGAACTGTGGGTGTATGATACTTGTATCTCCTTCTGGCTACTGGGCTACATGGTGTACTGGTTGGCTGACCTGGTATATATATGTACATTTAACCCTTGTGCAGCCAAGTGCATCAGTGTGTGGGCTTACCATTGCAGTGCATTTTAACCACCTTGTAACCAGCATTTAAAAACAAAAGAAAAGCACAAGAATATTTGTGTGTGTATATGTGTGTGTGTGTGTGTGTTATTAACTTTGAGTGTGTGTGTGTGTGTGTGTGTGTGTGTGTGGTGTGTGTGTGTGTGTGTGTGTGTGTGTGTGTGAGTGTGTGTGGCTTTCACACCATCTGTATCAGCATTGTTAACAAAGCTGTAATATGGCCACAGCACTTTTCCCGTCTTTGAGAACTGGAATTAGTATGTTTTCATTGTAGAGTGTACTAATTATAGTTTAGAGTTAATAATCTCTTGTAACAGAGGTTACTTTGAGTGCTTTGTTTTCTGACACTTCTTAACTTTGTCTCAGTTATTTCAGTTATGCTTTTAACATAGTGTTGTTAGCAAGTACACATGCCAGGTGAGAGTTACCGTAGGCGACTCAGGTCTTTGTTGTTGTACTTGTGTTACGTATTTCGAGCGCTAATTAACTACCTTGTGTGTTAGCAAGTATGCTTAGCTGAATACTTTCAGGGTTGTTTAAAAATTAAAAATTAAATTATGCTGAGCATAGAGCCCAACTGTATGTGAATCGGAGGGTAGTAAAGGCAAGGGACTGTACAGTGGAATATCTGTACAACTCAGCACATTTACGGAAAGGTGATTTGCTTGGACAGTTGAGAATATTTATGGAAGTAACATATATTTCTTTTGTGACGAGGGACTATTTAGTGTATTTGTGGAAGAGTGTGTGTGTGTGTGTATGTGCTGGGGGGGGGGGGGGGGGGGGGAGAGCTTGTGATGATGCACAGTTTAGAGTGTTTACAGAGGTATGACTTCCTTTCTGATGATGGGTAGATGAGAGTTGTACAGAATGACTGACTGAGTGTTTTTACAGAAATGCATTTTCCTTTGTGGTGCGCCTGGGCAGCAGAATGCCTGACACAGCTTTGTTTGAAAATCCCTTGTGTGTGGCAGGTCAACTGCTGACGCTGGAGACTCTGTTTGCGCTCATGTCCAACACCAAGATCGTCAAGGAGGCTCTCGTCAAAGGTGCGTCCACTTTCCTGGCGAATGGGTTTCTGAACCACGTTTATTGTAGACTGTATTTTTTCGGGTATGCTCATGCTGAAATAAACCTGTGTGATTGACAGGGACCCTGAATGTTGTAGACCTGTATTTTCTCGGGTATGCTCATGCTGAAATAAACCTGTGTTGTTGACAGGACCCTGAATGTTGTAGACCTGTATTTTCTCAGGTATGCTCATGCTGAAATAAACCTGTGTGATTGACGGGACCCTGAATGTTGTAGACCTGTATTTTCTCGGGTATGCTCATGCTGAAATAAACCTGTGTTGTTGACAGGACCCTGAATGTTGTAGACCTGTATTTTCTCTGGTACGCTCATGCTGAAATAAACCTGTGTGATTGACAGGACCCTGAATGTTGTATACCTGTGTTTTCTCTGGTACGCTCATGCTGAAATAAACCTGTGTTGTTGACAGGACCCTGAATGTTGTAGACCTGTATTTTCTCTGGTACACTTATGCTGAAATAAACCTGTGTGATTGACGGGACCCTGAATGTTGTATACCTGTGTTTTCTCTGGTACGCTCATGCTGAAATATTGCCCTGACATAACCGCACTGGTTGACTGGGCATAAAACGCCAGTTTACTTACTCATGCTGAAATAAACCAGTGTGGTTAATGGGACCCTGAAATCCACCTGCTAGGTAACCTATCTGGTGTGCAGACTGTATTGTGATCACTGTTGCAGTCTAGACCCATTTGAAGGCAGCTAGAACTCAAGACCAGTGAAGAAAGGGAGACATTTTGTTGTTGTTGCTTAAAACACTGAGTCCTTTTTGGCATCTGGTTTTCTCCAGGAGCACTGATCTACCTGCTGGACTTGTTCTGCAACGCGACAAACCCTTCGGTGCGCGAGAAGACGGCAGAGCTGCTGGCCAAGATGCTGGCGGACAAGCTGGTAGGGCCCAAGGTGCGCATCATCCTCACCAAGTTCCTCCCCAGCATCTTCATGGACGCCATGAGGGACTCCGCTGAGGCCAGCGTGCATATGTTTGAGGGTCAGTGCCCAGCGTGGGTGTGTGTGTGTGTGTGTGTGTGTGTGCATGCGTGTTTGTTGTGTGTGCATGTTTGTGTGTGTGTGTGTGTGCATGCGTGTTTGCTGTGTGTGCATGTTTGTGTGTGTGTGTGTGAGTATGTGTTGTTTGTGTGCATATGTGTGTGAGTGTGTGCTGTGTATGTGAGTGTGTGTGTGCATGCATGTATGAGTGTGTGCATGCGTGGGTGTGTGTATGTGTGTGCTGCTTTTTATGTGCACATTTGTGTGCGCTGTGTTTATTGGTGTGTGTGATCAACTTTCTTCTTCTTTTTAATGCATGTATTTCGTAGCTATGTATTTTGAGTCTGATATGATGCTGTACTGTGCTTGGAGCTCATTTTTAGAACTGGGACAGGAGCATTATAAATCAAATTTATTATTGTTATTATTAACATTGGGACTGTTTCAAAGGCGGTATTTGAGAGATAGGTCAGATTGTGCATAGGATTTTCTGAGTTTTTAGATACCATTTTAAAATGAGCTAAAATCCTCTGTGTGCGCACTGATGTGCATGTGTGTGTGTGTGTGTGTGTCTCTCTCTCTCTCTCTCTCTCTCTCTCTTTCTCTTCTCTCTCTCTCTCTCTCTCTCTCTCTCTCTCTCTCTGGGTGTGTATGTGTGTGTGTATGTTGTGATGTGTGCGTGTGTGTGGAGATACAGAAACACTGAAGTGTAGTAAGTGCATGGTGTCCTGCATGTATTCAGTCAAGACAGGGGCATCACTATCACAACTGAAGTGATGCTGTAGTATATTATTGCAGGATCTCCTGTGGATGGTAGCCTGCCAGTGATTAGGTATCTCCTGTTTACTCCTCAAAAGGAGCAAGGAATCACTCCTGGATCAAAGAGTTATTTTGCTGTTTCAGTTCAAGTTTTTGTTGTGCGTGGTTGTCTGAATCATGGCAGTGTTTGTTTTGAATTGTTTCAGGTTCCCACGAGAATCCAGAACTGATCTGGAATGACGATGCCAGAGAGAAAGTCTGTGATACTGTCAAAAAGCTCAGACAAAGGTGAGTTGGTGGAAGACCTTTACCCAGTTCTTTGCCTTGTTTCTGATTAAGGCAGGTTTTGCTCAGAAATTATTCCGGCTGTCTGCAAGGGGTCCTTAAAACCTCAGCCAATCAGAGCATCACAATTAATGGCACGAACAACCCGAAGAGAAGCTGCTATGTTTTCCATACAGGCTAAAGCAAGCAATGGAATGAAAAACTTGAACTCAGAAACTTTAATACTCAAGGATAGTAGCATTAGGTTCATTTGGACCTATATAACAGCCAGTCCTTGCCATGCTACAAACACAAATAAACACGACAATACCGCAAACAGATTGGTTAACTTGGAATGAAACTCTCAAACTATGTTAAAGCTTACATTTAGTGATGATTAGAGATATCACCTGTCATTAAAGAGACGAGTTGCAGTCATTTGACGGCTGAATTAGACTCCAATCACTATGCGTGTCACCAGCTAGCACAGTGCCACCTGGTGGTCAGATGAAAGAGGCGGGGCTTGGAACTCAGCATAGAAACTTCCATTGCTCTTTGCTACCGAGATGATTGCAAAGGAAACAACTGACATGCATAGTTGTGCATGAAGAATTTTAATAAAGCTTAGAATGTAATAGGAAAGCTGTAATTTTGTAAGTTTCTAAAACAATAACAAAAAGTTTTTATGTGACATTATTACTTGCATCAGGACTATTTATTTCCCAGACTTTTGTTTCCAGTTTTAGATTTTTGGGCAGAAAAATGTATCCGTATGTAACTGTTGTGCAGGCCTTTGTGAGTCATCCAGGCCCATAGAATTCACATGGGTGGTTATGAGTGGCCATGGGAGAAAACAAGAAGTAGAGAAATGTTGATGATTGTCAATGTGCAGAGCTCCAAAAATACATGAAAAAGCCACACTTGTGGTGCATACTGGGGCAGTCTTTTTGCCGAATGACAAAAGCACTCACACAGTGCAAAGAAAGAAAGAAAGAGAAGGAATAGAAGTTAGAACAAACCATAAGCTAACAAATTTAGACAGTGCCATAATTATATGTGACAATCACAGCTACCTAGATTTGAAGAGAAAAAGTCAAAAAGAACAAGAAAAAATTTGTTTTAAAAAAAAAAGCAAAGAGAGAGGTGGATGATGATGCAATCAATGATCGAGTTTTGAGTTGTCTGTGAGAAAAAAGCTAAGGAAGCATTCAGATTCTCGCTGTGTCTGAAGGAAGGTATTCCAAAGTCCATGGGCAGAGATGTTGAAAACCCTGAAGCTGCATTGCTTTTTTTTGTTATTGCTTTTTTTTTCCCCCATAGTTTTTATCCGCTTGACCCAGAATTCTTTGGTTGTGCTTCAGCCACTTCCAGTTCCAGCGGGAGAACACAGAAGCCAAGTGGTCGTTCAAGGAGGACTTCTCGGTGGTGTACTCGGACGTCCAAGGGGAGCTGACTGTGGGTGGGGTCTTCCTGCGACTCTTCATCACCAACCCCGGCTGGGTGCTGCGGCGACCCAAAGAGTTCCTGACGGAGCTGTTGGAGAAGTGGTGCCAGCTGGCCAGTATGACCAGCCCGGACGTGAGTGCAAGCTAGAGGACGGTTGACACCCTCTTGAAATCCTCATTGTAGAATGGGCCAGGGGCGTTGTCACTGTTGTTGGCATGGGGCATGCACTCTTTGTCTTTATTGTGGAATGGGTCAAGCAGAGCGTCACTGTGGTTGATTCAGGCCATGTTCTGCCTCTTGAAATCAGCTTGGTCATATGATATCATTTTCAGCATTTATTTGCACATTGCAGTGGAATTTGGGGGGGAAAAAACAGTGGAATTCTAGTGAGACGCACCCTTTAAGATGAAAATCTGCTTAAGGTGAAGTCATTTGCTTGTACTGTATTTTCAGTTTAAGAATTTGTTAAGAAGATGCAGTTTTGATACCTTCTTGGCAGCTATGGGACTCCAGTTGTCATTTTAATGGTGTCCTACTCCACTTTGTCCTGAGGTTCTGCTATATTATTTTCAGCATCAGTTTTCTTCTTCTTGTGTTATTGTTGTTGTTGAAAAGTGCCATTCTCTGTATCGGCATCACTTGGAGAGACGCTTTCTTTTTCTCCAGGGAGAGACATTAGAGACGGTGACAACAGCACTGGTGTGCCTGTGCTCAACACAGCAATCCCTGCTGGACCACATTCCCCAGCTGGGCTACATCAACAAAGGGGTTCAACGCCATGTCTGCACATAACAATGCCATCCCCAAGGCAGCCATCCAGCTGGCCCACCAATTCTCCTCCAACGAGGTACCTACACACCGCAGTCTGCCCGTGTTCAGCACATTAAATACATATGGCAGTGATGTGCTGCTGTTCAGTGTATTAGATACATATGGCCGTGGCCTGCCTGTGTTCAGCACATTATATACATGTGGCAGCGGCCTGGTGCTGTTCAGCACATTAAATACTTATCGCAGTGGCATGCCCATGTTCAGCACATTAGATACTTATGGCAGCAACATGCCTGTGTTCAGCACATTAGATACTTATGGCAGCAACATGCCTGTGTTCAGCACATTAGATACTTATGGCAGCCACATGCCGGTGTTCAGCACCTTAGATTCTTATGGCAGCGACATGCCGGTGTTCAGCACGTTAGATACTTATGGCAGCCACATGCCAGTATTCAGCACCTTAGATACTTATGGCAACGACATACCGGTGTTGAGCACATTATATACTTATGGCAGCGACATGCCCGTGTTCAGCACATTAAATACATATGGCAGCAACACGCCAGTGTTGAGCACGTTAAATACATATGGCAGCGGCTGCCGATGTTCAGCACGTTAAATGCATATGGCAGCAATGTGTTGTTGTTCAGCACATTAGATATGTACAGCAGCAACATGCCTTTGTCCAGCACAGTAGATACATACGACAGTGGTCTGTCAGTGTTCAGCACAGTAGATACATGTGGCAGTGGTCTGTCAGTGTTCAGCACAGTAGATACATACGACAGTGGTCTGTCAGTGTTCAGCACAGTAGATACATGTGGCAGTGGTCTGTCAGTGTTCAGCACAGTAGATACATGTGGCAGTGGTCTGTCAGTGTTCAGCACAGTAGATACATGTGGCTGCGGCCAGTAGCTCAGTTAGAGCTGGATTTGACTTGAGAAAAGGTTTATACATGAGGAGAGTTTTGAAAAGTGCATTTGCTTATGATGGAGTTTGATTGTCCTGAGGTGACCGTGTGGTTGACAGGATGTCAAAATCCAATTGCAAAACTAACTTCATCAAGCATAGCTACAGGCAGTTCACACCAACAACAGGAGTAGGATCAGTCAGCATGTGGAAAGTCAGCAGTGGGATGCAACTTGATCTATTATTTAAAATTAAACAGATAATACAGTGCAAATGTATGGAAATGTGCCATTCTTGAAAAGTGCAGATATCTTTGCTTATTTCTCTGTGTGTTTGTGCATGTGTGTGTGTGTTTTTGTGCATGCATGGGTATGTGTGTGAGTGTGTGTGTGTGTGTGTGTATGTGTGTGTATGTGTGATGGTGTTGGTGTTCATGTGTGCATCTCAATCCACATGAAGCCTCACCCTGACACTGTTGACTGGGTGTTCAGAACAAATCATCTGTCCCACAAACGACCAAAAACTCTTCCTGGTCCACCTGGCTTAACTGATGCGTGCCCTTTCAGCTGTGTGTGCGGAGCCTGGCTACGTTTGACTGCATCGGCCCCCTGAAGATGGGCATGAAGGCCCGGCGTGACACAATCGCCCTGGCCGCCGAGATGCTGGCCAAGATGTTTGACCGGGGGGAGGAGGACCTCGTGCAGCAGGTGACACAGTGACTGCAGTTGTACCTGTGGGCTATGTAGCATGTTGCGTTTTGTCAAAATAAATAATAATAAATAACTTTTGTATAGCACTATTCTCTCGTGTGCGCAACATTTCCAACCTTTTATAACATCACATGTGTATCGCCCTGATATAACCGTACCGGTTGACTGGGCGTAAAACACCAACTTACTTACTACTTTTAAGTTAAGTGGGAAGAAAAATCGAAGGTAAAGTAGTGTTCTCGTTAACCATTTATGTGCTTGGATCTTGTTCCCTCTGTAGCTGTGTTTGCTCTCCATCCTCAGGCCCTGAAGTCGGACCTGGTTCCCTTCCTGCTGCGGCTGCTGGAGGGGGGGCTGGAGGCGGTGGAGAGCCCCGCCGCCACCAAGGCGCAGATTGTCAAGGCCCTCAAAGCCATGCAGCGCAGCCTGCAGTTCGGGGAGCAGGTGACGGAGATCCTGGACAAGTCCCCCGTGTGGAAGGAGTACAGGGACCAGCGCCACGACCTCTTCATCACCGACACCAACATCGCCGGCTACCTGACAGGTCAGTCAGCGCCGGCGCTGGGGACCGCTCGTGTGCTGGGCGAGGCTTGGCACTTTGTGTGCGCTGGGTGTAGAAACATGCGCACCTGTGTCTGTGTTGATGCTGGGGTTTTTTTGAAGTGGAGATTTTTTCATGGGAGGTGGAAGTTGGTCACTGTCCCTGTGGGGTCACGTCAAAACAAAGTGTAGCAAGAAAGTGGAGGGCAATAAAGGGGTTGATGAAGGTGTTAACACAGACATTAGGAACTGCTAGTGGAACCCCCAGTTGTGAATGAAAAGTTTGGAACTTCTGCAGAAGTACAGTGGACTCCAGCTTTCAGAGCCACCGCGACTGCTGCTTTCTGCTTATGAGATCAGAAAACCCAAAGAACCACATCCTGTTTTCATTGATGTCTGTTGCAACTGAACACATTTAATAGCTGAATTACCACAGTAGACCTTTTGGTTCGGATGTTGTTCGTTTGTGTTTGCCGGTATTTCTCAAATCTGTCTACTCTCTTTCCCCAAAGACCCCATCTCTTTGTATGTAGTCAGCCCCTTTCTTCTGTAAGAAAATGCATGTCTTATTGTCACAGGGTTTATTTTTATTTTTTTAACACCCTTGGTGCAAGTTGTGTGCATCGCCTATCGTATTGTTTACACAAGCTGAACCCAGCCCAATGTGCAAGAAGTGACGAAATGTAACTGATGTGTTGTTCTTGCTGTCCACTCTCTCTGTCTCTGTCTCTGTAGATTATGCCTCCAGCCCAGGTAACTTGGCATGCTGCCAACCTGCATGCTGTTGTGGTATCACGTGCTGTGCCTAGCACCAGTCTCACTTTCCCCCCATTATTCTCACTCTCTTTGGCAGCTTGGATCATTTTGTGAATCATTGTGGCAGGACAACTAGCCGTCATTTGTATCAAAGAGCTTACGCTGTGCTGACACATTTGACAGAATCAGAATCTTTCTATTTTTTTCTTCTTTTTTTTCTTGCCAATATCTAGTTTGTTTTGTTTGTTCATTGGTTGGTTTTTTTTTTGTTTCTGTGTTTTCTGCATGAAAACTTTGTACAAGTCTGTGCGATGATGAGGTCATCTGTTCATCTATGACCAGAAGTTAAACTGTAGCTTGCTTTTTTGCCCCAGAGGCTGTGCAGGAAAAAATCCTTTCAACTTTGCGTTTAATAGTAACGTCCATGGAGCTTTACTTACACTTTCAACTCCGCCTCTGCCTCCGCCACTTTGACCTCATTCTAACCCCTTCGCTGCCTCTACTCACTAGGATGTCCAGGCTGAAAAGCACACACACCCTTTAAACAGAATATTTTCCAGTCCTGTAACAAACCCACTTTCAATACTGTGCATTTTGATAATAAATGTTTCCCATGCTAATGCAGGGAAAAGGAAAAAAAGACTTAAGGTTTTCAAATTTCACACTTTGGGTTGTTTTAAAGTGATGGCATGGCAAGCATGGCAGTGAAAGGGTTAAAGTCACGGGAGCATGAGAGAGTAAAGCTGAAAGGTGTATGTTTTTAGTAGACGTTTATTCAGTCAAATTGTCACTTTGCGTAAGTGTTGGGTACATTGTCAAGACTGTGCACACAATGCTGTTTTCAACTTTGGAGTGTGCACTGATTGATGTATTTCCAAACACAGCAAAAACTAACATTGGTCTTGGAGGCAGTTATGAAAGGTTGATTATTTTAGCTTTGTGTGACAACAACTCTTTTTGAGCTTCACACAGTACAGGTCATGCCAATGCCTGGAACCTTGATGTAGAGTGACTTTGGAAAGAGGGATGTGAAAATATTTTTGTTTTTATCAAATTCTTCTCCTTGTAAAGTGTGTATTCATGATCATGAGCATTATGCTTTGCCTAACTTAAAAATATACTCAGAGTGGATAAGTAATATATATTTCCTGTTGTGACAAAAAAGCTTCATGTTACGTTCTTCTTCTTTGAGGCTATTTGATGGAGATTCTTCAAACTTCATGATGAATGAGAACCTGCAGCGATCTTTACTGTTACACATTTGTGCTGTTTGTAATGGCTGGCCCACGTTCAAGTGCACTGGAGAGTTTCCGCTTTCTGTTTTTTCTTTCTTTTTTCACATTACATTCTCCCAGTTTTGCATGTAAGTAAGTTGAGCATTTGCTCTTCTTTTGTTAGGTTTGAAGTGTTCTGTTTTTGCTCTCTTTGCTGCCAAGTTTGGTTTGTTTTAAAATTGTACACATTCCTTTTTTCCCTCTAACATGACTATCGTAACAAACCCTTGAGTCATACTGGCTGTGAACAGGATGTAGTTGCTTCAGTTTATAAGGGTACAGATGCTGCATTGCTGTGCTGATTAATCTGTTTATCTGGAGAGTTACAAGGCCAGTGTAGTCCTAGGTTTCCATTGAGGTAACTGTTAAAATTCTGAGTTATTTCCCTTTTGTAGGAGTGCCCTCTCTTGGGGGAGGCTCCCGTGACAACAGTACATGGTCCACAGATGAAAATCACAGAACAGCACTTAAACACTGTCTGTTTTGCTGAGGCAAATGTGGGATAAAGTTATCTGCTGCTGTAACCATGGACTGTGAATGTGGGATAAAGGTACAGCAGAACCATCTTCAAAGAGTGAACAGCCGTAATATGTGACCCTCTGCCACAAGTCATATTTTGGGCTGTATAGAGTTCTTGAACACTGCTGCCCCTGCTGACTATTTTGGTATTTAAACGAAGACTGTTGTAAAAAAAAAAACGTAATTGACTCTTTATGGCTGCTGTAAAAATAAAAATAAAATCTGGTAAAGGTGGATCGAATGATGTTCAGACTCCTGCTATATGGTGGCCTTGAATTTTGAGTTCTCTTTGGACAGATTTATCTTTAAAAGCAGGTAATAGGTACGCGCTAGCTTTGTCCCCTGTGCTTGGTGGGGGGGGGGGGGGGGGGGGCTCATCAGGAATAGTCTGGATTTAAAAATAAATAAATAAAAATTTAAAACTTTGTGCTTTTGGGGTTCTTTTTTTAAAGTTGAAAATGTTGATAACAACAGTTTAGAAAGCGATTAGTCACAAAAATAGTTTATACTGGTCCCAAAGCTAGCAGTTACACTGGTCTGGGATGGATGGGTGAATGCTACAAATATGTATATATATGGTGTATGCTTGTCATGCATTCACTAACACTTGGAGAAACTTTAAGCATGCAGCCGTGTGATTTTGCTTTCCATAGCACCTCACCTGAAGTTGCTCATCTAACAGTCACATTTACTTGGTTAAAAAAGAAAAGAAAAAAAGTTTATCGTTTTGCTTGCAAAAAGCTATGTAGGTTTTCGCCCTTGATACTAGTGATTTGTGTGTTGTTTTACAACTGTCATGCAAATGCCAAAAAAATTAATTTTATATATAACTTGCATACACTTTGCTTTTGCATTTCATGTATTCAGCTTTAACTTTGTTCTTTCTTGTAAAGTTTTATCAGTTCCTTCTAAATCCAGATTTGTACAACTACTTGTTAGTGTTTTTTAATACTGTATTTTAGGTCAGTCATTCCTACTATTTGTCAACTTTTTTGGTTAAACACATCAACAGATAGTTGCAGAAGCAGCTTGTGTAAAAATTATTAAAATCTAACTGCATTTGAATTTTTTTTTACACCACAAGCCACAGATGACGATCTCTTTAAGTCTGATGCTTGTCCTATACTCAGGGTATTGTAATTTGTCAGTTTGGCCTCATTTATGATAAACTATTTGACAACTGTCTGACAGTACTGATAATAATAATAATGATGATACAGATTTTCAAATGCGCCAAACTTAGATGAATAGCACATGCACATACTCCGCAGATGGTCACTCAGAGGTGCTCTGCAGACGCAGGCAGTAAGTAATTTGGTGTTTTACGCCCAGTGTGCAGGCAGTAAGTAATTAGGTGTTTTATGCCCAGTATGCAGGCAGTAAGTAATTTGGTGTTTACACCCAGTATGCAGGCAGTAAGTAATTTGGTGTTTTACGCCCAGTATGCAGGCAGTAAGTAATTTGGTGTTTTACGCCCAGTCAACCATTATGGTTATATCAGGGTGGAGAGACTGCAGTCAGCATCTGTAGCACAGCAACGACAAACACTGACAAGGGATGTATTTCAGTCTGGCTTGTTTAACCTCTGTGGTCCCTGGTGTGATTTTGACGGCAACTTGATCAGTCTTTTGTCCCGATCCAGGTCCCACTGGTCCCAGCGTGGCCGGCTACTTGACCGCTGGAACCATGCGCTCCACAATGCCAGACGCGCCGCCCCCTCTGGACGCCGATGCCCACCACGAGTGAGGCTGGTTGAGAAGGGGAACCGTGCCATGCGCTTCCACGTGGCCTGATGCCCCCTGCTCTGGACACCATCGCCCACCTCGATGCCCGTCAGGCCGTTCCGCCGCTGTAACCATGGACCACAACCCACCTGATGCCACCACCCCTCCCCCTCCACCAGGTCTGGACGCCATCACCCACCTCCCTGCCAGCCCCCCACCTGCTCTGGACACCATCACCACTACAGTTCCAGTCAGGCTGCTCTGCTGCTGGAACCGTGGACCACGTTCTGCTTACTGGGCGAGGCCACCCCACCTTTTCACACCAACGCCTACTGCCAGTTTGGCACCTGGCTACTATGGCGATTGCTGCTTGCTATCTGGTCCTCCCTTTGTGAGGGGAGGTGATGCATCAAAGTTGTGTGTGTGTGTGTGTGTGTGTGTGTGTGTGTGTGTGTGTGTGTGGATCGAACAGTGTGGCAGTTCCAGCGATTTGCTGTTACATGAACCCACAGCTGTTGCTGTTGGGTTGCAGTTGGGAAAAAAATGGTGCGGTATCTTGGTGAGAGGGAGGTAATTTTCACTGACCTCTGTGTCAAAAGGAGAAGCTTTGCCCCCAGAACCTGCAGTTTGGCCTGTTGGTGGGTTTTTTTTGGGGGGTGGGGGTGGGGGGAGGGGTGGCTTATGCGAAATGCGGCTGTGGCCCAGTGTTGACTTCTAGAATAATCAGTTGTGTCACTGGACCTCGATGGGATTGCTGTGCTGATGTTGAATGCACCTCCTTCCAGTCTATCTACCAGAGACTTGGTTCAGGACTTCTTCAGTGGAGGCAAGCAAAAGGCATCAGTGGACGGACGGCAAGCGCTGGTGGTGCTGCTTCTGCTGTGATGGCAGCCTCAGCATTTCGAGTCTTCTGTGATTTGTACCGTTCCTTCATCAGTGATATGTGTCTGAATGACCAGCACTTTCGTGAGCGAAAGGCTCGCAGACTTCGTTCAGGGGACTTAGTGCATGGGGGCGTGCCAAACTGTTCTGCAGGTACAGGCATTTCTGTGTAGATTTCAGTTTGGATAAGTGATGAAGGGCAAAATGACCTTCCTGTTCGTGTGCCCACAGAGATGGTGGTGATGATGATGACAAACAAACCAGCACTGAAACGGAGAGGACAATGAAAACTGTAGAACCCCTGTGAACGTGTGGTGATAGCGTTACGCTCGAGTGGTGATGAGTCGGTGATGGGTTTGCACTGCGTGTGAAACCAGAATTTTAAGCTGTACATTTGCGATTGTAAGAGGGTGAAATTGAAAATCAGTGATAGTGTGCATCCTTAATTATTACAGAAAATCAGACTCGGCCCATGCTGTATGTGCTGAGCAGTCTCTATTAACAATGTCTGTTGATAGCGTTCAGCAGTGTTGTGCGTTGTTCAGCCACAGTGTTTGATTTGCTTTAGAGAAGTAGGCAAGGTGTTGCCGGCAGGACGTGTGTCAGGGCTGTAGTTAGCAGTGTCACAAAGTACGCCCAAACTCACCACCTCAGGACAGATCCATTTGGCCCAAAATTTGGCTTGCAGAAACTAGCCTTCTCACAACACACATTTTTATCTAACCCGTAGAAGAGATCCAGAATAAGAGCTTAAATCAAGGACTTTGCTTTGAAGTGCGCCCTTGATTCTGTGTTCAGTTTCTAACCTTAATACGACTGTAATGATTAGCAGTGGATGAATGGACTGAGTGCACGCAAGTGTCTTAGTTCGCCCATGTTGCGCTCATCGCCTCTTTGGTATCGGGCATGAGTGTTGCTGGCTCACAACACCCAAGGAACAAACAAGGCCCCATGGGGTCACAGGTAGCTGCTGGGTTGTGCATTGAAAATAAAATCAACACGGGCGGTTGAAAGCCAAATCCTCTGTTTACAAGTTTTTATTTGGATCTCTTCCTAGACTGCTACTAGACTGCTGCCTGTGTGAGCAAGGCTGGCCTTGTTAGACTGAACATGTTCTGAGACAGCCAGTTCCTTCAAAACAAGGGGATCACAGTGTACCGACCGCACTCTCTCTGTAGTGTTGTGTTAGGAAGGTGCAGCTTTCACAATCCCAGGCATGTAATATGTGGTCAGGTGAGTTCCGCTGTACAGCATTCTTAAAGTTAAATGCAGGTATGGAATACATGCAGTACACGACAACATGTCCACCTGTTAGTATTAGACTATTACATATAATATGTACACTTTGTAGAAAAAAATGAGCAGCAGATTTAAATTGCCTGGGATTTTATTTTATTTTTTAAGGGCATTATCTGTTCAGTCACATCATCTCCGAAGCATTGCAATGTGTTTACAATACTCAGCCTGTGCAAAAAGATGATGTTTTTGTTAAGAGATTTGCAGACTAGAAACTTTTGTAAGATGCATTGTACTTACCTTTGTTTTGGATGTCAGTTTGTTCATAATTTCAGCTAAGAGTCATTTTAAAACACAATGGTAATTTACAAGGCTTGTTTTCCTTACTCCCTTTTGTTGTTGTTGTGTGTGTCTACAGATTTTTCATTTGTTGGCAGTGCATCTCGAGAGAAACTGGTACGAGTATTAATGGTTAAACAGAGTTTGTGATTTATTCCTGTAAAGCACATGTACACGTTAAAACCACACCTCTTTAGATCCTTTCGGACAAGGCATGAAATGAGGAGCATGGTCCAACCAAATTTGCATAATTGAGCTGTTTTGATAAAATGCCATGTCCATGGTTGAGTGTATATAACATATTTGTACATCTGCGTGTGCATGTGCATGTGTATATATATATATATGTTGCTTGTGCGCATCACTTGATGAATAATATGTTGGTCATGTTGAATTTCTGTGTCCATGAAAAAAGTGATAGGTGTTGGAAGGCAGACAAGGCAGCACCATTTCGCTTGCCTCCTGCTCTGCCTACGCTGTGGTCAGACCCAAGTTTGAACAAAAGTAGGTCAATGCTGCTTTTCTGTGTGTGTGGGTGGGGGGGGGGGGGGTGCACATCTTCTGCTCATTTATTTACTCAGATGTTTGTCTAGTTTTCGCTTTGTTTTATTGCCAAAAAGGAGTGCCATTTGTTTTTGTTCCTCCACAGTTTGCCCTAAAATGTACAAACATCCCAAAGTGCGGAGGTACACCCCAAAGTGTTTGTCTTTTAACTCACGCAAATGGCTCGTTTTGTTGTTTCATTTTACAGACATAGGGTAAGCATGTAGTGGTGCTGTCTGTGCACCTCTGTCCCTTTCTGCCGGTGTAGATCAGGAACACACTGGCACTAATCCACTGTCCTAATGTACAGACAGAACTCCTGCTTTGTTGTGTATCCAATTCATTCTGCCAGGTAGTCGCGACCACCTTAGCGACCAAGCTTCAGCTAAGTGTGCTCAATCTCATTTTGGTTTCACTGCAGCGACATCACTCTCAAACCACAGTTCCATTGATCCCCCTCCTTCGGTTCTTCGGGATCCAAAATGGTGGACACAAACTGAGGAGCACTTTTATAATTTCATTCCACTTGCTTGTCTTTACATTGATAATTATATGCATGGAAAATACCGGCCAAAGTTTCACATAGCTGTGTATGGGTAAACCTCTAATTTCTAAAGCCAGGTTGTAGCGGTTAATGCATAGATACAGCTCCTGGTGATGGTGTGTAAAATCCCTGGACTTGTGGTGAAGGTAATTTGTATTCATTCCTGGGTGACCTGCATAGGACTAAGTCCCTGCTGCACTTTGCTGTTGATAACCATCATTGTGAACAGTGTGCAGCACACATCTGTTAGCAATACAGGAATAATACTAGATGGGGTGACAAGAGAAATGTGGGGTGACCGGAAGTGAAGTATTGGGTGACAGGAAGTGTTCTCACTACAAGAGTCCATTCACTGACAAATTGGGTTGATCTACATTATAAAGACCAAAGCAAAAGCTATTAAAAAATGTGTATCTGGTCCAGTACAAGTGCAGATAAATTTCAGTTGCAACATTGGAAATAATGAACTTTTTTATTTTTTTTATTGTTTGCAGTAAACCATTGGTTGCAAATGCTTTACATAAATATGCACATGTACTATGCTTAACATTAAAATTTACATGCACAGCGATTGCTTAATTTTGTTTAATATATATTTGCTTGTATTTATGTTCTCACTTTAGTGCTGTATACCATTAATTTTGTGATAGGAATTATACCTTAGTGGAAAGAGTGCAAATACTTCTTTCTGCCTGTGTGTGAGGGTTCAGTTTGGTGTCATTTTTGTTCCATCATTTATGCAATCCTTTCTGTCACACTGCAGTGCCACATTGATCAACTTACATGCTGGCAATACGATTTTATCGCAATTAATTTAAATGTCCACCTTTTTAATTGCGTGCTTGCATCTTTCTTTCACCTTTCTGTCCATTTCTGTGAGGTCTCTGTTTGCACCGTTTGTCTACTGTGCACGCGGTACTTCGTTGTTTCACAGAGCTTTCCACCAGACTGTCTTTGCTTGCTATGAGCACATCTTTTCACATTTTTAACCTGATAAAAATTAACCATACTTACAGAGTGCATGAGACTTGACATTCACTGAAATATTCAAACTGAAGTGATCAAGTTCTTGATGTTCCCATGCAACAGTACGTTTACTTTTAGTCAAGTACACCACATTCTTTTGGGGGGGGGGGGGGGGGGGGAATGATACAGTTGATGTTAAATATTTTGAACTTATTCTCGATACTGAACATCCATGCTTTATACATTGTGTGTCATCATTTAGCAGTTACGGTGGATTTTAATGGATCTTTGCACAAACACCCTTTGTGGTGCGCTTTGGCCATAAATAATCAGTAATATTGATCAGCGAGTTTGCTCAACATTTTCAACAAGTTCTAGTCAAAGTTACGCTAGTATTAGTAATCCATCCTTTCATTCTGTTTTGTTTGTTTGTTTGTTGTTGCTGCTGCTGCTCTCAGACTGTATAGAAACATTTTCTGTTCTTAAACAAAATGGGTTTTTTTAATCATCCTATATCTAACCTGATATAACAGTCCTGGTGAACTGGACATAAAAAACAAATTACTTACTTCATCTTCAGAATTAATTTGGTGATTAGCAGCAGCATGTACACATAATGTACAAAAAACAAAAACAAAGGGGGGGGGGGGGGACAACACCTTTTGAGTTAGGTGCACAGCATATGTATTTCTGTAGACTAAAATCAACCACAACTCTTCTCAAAATATCTAGGCACAGTTTGTCACATCTTTTATCTCCATTACTATAATTATATGCAAATCCACTTTTCTTGAACTATATTAAATCTTGTAGGAACTGGTTTCACTTTCTTTTCTGTGCAATACTCTTTGATGACAATAACACCTGATGACTGCACGATGCATGTACCAGTTTGATTCAGATTAATTCTTACTTGTGTGAGGAAGTAATCAGTATGCTCTTTGCAACACGTTAATTTTCCACATACCGTGAAGCGTTTTCCCCCTGTGTATAATCATTTGCACACAAGAGCGAGAGAGACCATTTGACGTGACCAAAATTGTGTCAGCCCATAAATTTGCCATGCTGATGTGTGTCTCAACTGAGTGCAGTGTTCAGTGAGACTGGAACAGAAATTAATCCTGTATCGCTACACAAGTGTACAGCCATCTTTCACGCATTATTTTAAATGTCGACTGTAGATTTGTGAACATTATGTGATCAAAACATGTTGTACAAAAGTGTACATATATATGTACTTGCAGAGGTAAAGAATGTTTAAATGATAAATAAATTTGAATAAATTATCTGTCTGAACATGTGTCATTGTTAGTAGTTTTACAAGTGTTTGCTTGTTAAATTAGGTCTCCACACACACACACACACACACACACACACACACACACACACACACAAGTATATGCATGCATACATTTGCATACACCACATGCAGTCACAATTTTTAACCACACACACAATAATAATAGAACAGTTTTATGTTTCCCCAAATGTCCTTGAAATAAAAAGTAACATCATACAGACTAGAACGAAACATACACACATCATGTCATTACATACATTATATATTAATGTATACAACACACTTCAGACAGCACAGTGGAAGCAGGTGTGCCTGAACTAAAAACAAACAAATAAAAAACTCAAGACCTACACTTTATTATACCAGAACCGTGATGAGTAGCAGTAACAAAACTTTCCCACCGCTAAAGAGGAACTGCTCATCCATCTCTTGACGACTGAACAAAACGCACTTCACTGTCCGAATGCAGCTGCCAGGCAAATCCAGTCCTTGCTGCTTTTTGTGAGAAAGTGCATGAAAGAGGTACAATGTACATGGCATGGAAGCAATATCTGCACAAACCAAAAAACAACAACAGAGATTACAGCATTGACATTTTGATAGAACTTTAAGTGCTTGTGCCAGCAATTGCTAGAACCAGTTGGTGTTGAGAATAAATCTGACTAGACAAACTGGAACTGCTGATTCAGTCTCACAGTTATTGGAAAGGCAAAACAGCCACATGTCATGATGTTTGTAATTTGTTATGTCTTCCAGTGCTGACTGTGTTGTTTTAAGATCTCGAAACAATTCAACATGTATAAAACATTATCTACTGATATGTTTCACTGCACTATCATCACGACTGACCATATTACATGAAAAAGGGAGTAAACATCCCTGTGGGTTTCTTGCACTAAACCTTTCTGACCTCATTACAACATGACTGGCATGCAAAGTTACAAACCTGAATGTAAATCACTATAAAAATGGTCTCTGGCTGACGTCATGCAGCGAGCTCTAAGCCCTGCCTCTTTCCTCACAAGTTTTTCACCTGACCACCAGGTGGTCTGTGTTGACTGCTGAAAAGCACAGAGATCTGAGTCTGATTCAGCATTTAAACGATTGTCATAAAAGTAATGACTGCAGCTGATTATTTCTCCTAATCGAAATAAGCAGGTTTTGTTTGGAATCGACCAACCTTTTGTAGTACACTCTCTGGCTATGCTGCAGTTTGTGAGGAGAAGGTTGATGGCCACACTTTGGGTTTGTTTTGTACGAAATATTAATTGTGACATTGTGACTGGCAGCCTGGAACCTTCTTTGACTGGCAACAAACCCAGACTTAAAACCCAGAGAAAAACCTGTCCTACTTAAACAAGCAAAACTGTCACACTGTCTCTCATAACAAAAATCAAGCATGTAAGTGTTGTCACCCAGCCCAAAGCACTGGGTGACAAAAGCATTGCAGACATGGGCAGCATAAGTTATTACATTTGTTATCGTCCCCTGGCTCTAGTAAACAATACAAAACGTGAATAGCAAGCAAGAAGTCTGAAGATGAAACAAAGGCTTGTGCTAGTCTAAAACCAGTGGCTGAAATGAACTGAGAAACACCTTGCTGGGGTCACTGGACAATGGAGGGTACAACAAGTGAGCCATCAACTCAAATTCAAGGTCTCCTGCTTTACATTGCTACCACACTGAGTGAAGCCTTGATGTGCCTTTCTAGCATACTACTGACCGATGTTCAGTGAACTGCTATGGAAATACTGCGGTGGGTGCATGATATTAACATTTTAATGTCAATTTACAGTGCTTGTAATACCGGACAATTAAAGTTCACTTCCTCCCATTTTGAATAAAAAGCTGAAAATTAGATTAAAAAAACTAAATAAAACAGGAAACATTTAAAATGGCTCACATTCAAAATGACAAAGTGCAACTTATCACTGCCCCTGAACAATTACAACAGAAACAGCAAGGCTGGTCTTTTTCCCCCCTCCACAACATGAATAATTATCAGTTATAATAAACTCAAACTTGGCTGGATGAAGTCTCGAGGTGAAAAACATTACGCAGTTTGCCTTCTCAACTCCTCTGCATCTTCAAAGTAAGGTCAAGGTGGCCCAAACTGGCATTAATGGAAATAGAGTTGCAGAGCTGACATTCGCCACATGGTTAATGTCCATACAAATTGCAACACAGAAGTGTTTGCCACTTTGTGTCAGCAGGCTTCTGGACAGCCTAACACTCCATGAAAATTGCAACGCAGAAGTGTTTGCTACTTTCTGTCAGCAGGCTTCAGAACACACTGATCACCACACAGACTCCCATGTTTCCACGCGAATCGATATTAACAGTGTGAAACTATGGGTACACTACATTGTACCACACAAGTCAGTATTAACAGCATGAAACTATGGGTACACTGTACCACCTGCAGACAGCTGTCATGTGAAGCTGTAGCACACTTCACGTCATTCCAAAGCAAACCTGGACCGGATGTCGCAACAAAAGCAATGCAAATATAGCACGCTGTATTCAAATCATTACACATGTAAAAGTCAGTTCTACCCCATTCAAGAAAGCAAAGTTCTGCCTCATTTCACAACCAGCATCGGTGACAAAACTGATCACGATGGAAGGTATAAAAGCCTGCAGTGCATGTGCACATTAATCAGCTTCATTTCAACCTAACCCAAGGGTTGTACATCATTAACCTGACAACTCTGGTTGGCTTGTGTAGATTACATTGCAGCAGTTACTCTTGCACACACACCCACCCACCCACCACCCACCCCCCCCCCCCACACACACACATATTCACACACACACACACACACACACACACACACACACACACACACACACACACACACACACACACATCCATGTGATCCGCAGGCACTCAGTAGCAATAGGAGTGTGGTTGCAGACAGGAAGTCGAAACATGCTCTAAAGATCTTCTCCAGAGCAAGTATCAACATGTCACCACACCTCAAGCAACAGGCCGAAGAAACAACAAACAAAAGGAGTTAACTACACTCAAAAGATGTCACATTGAACACAACAAAGACCTCAGTTGCCTACAGTAGCTCTCACCTGGCATGCGAGTACATTCAAGGTACATAAACTCCACCAAATGTACATCCCCCGAAATACTGAACTCTGAAGACACAGCTACACTCAGTTCTACAGGATAAACTGTCTACACTGTGACAATACCACAAACCTTTCCCCTGCAGCACTACCAACAGTAGCGCCATCAACACATAAAGGAGTTAATTAGTGATCAAAAGACGTAACAAAAATATGACAACAAAGACCTGAGTCGCCTATGGCAACTCTCACCTAGCATACATGTAAATACAAGGTACATAAACTCCACCAGAGGTACATCCTCACTTTGCAGATTTTGGCTTTGTCAAAGGCGAGTATCTCGGCTAAGGGGGTAACAGTTTGTGTCAAGTGTAAGAAAACGGAATCAGGGTTGTGAGGACGTACCTCTGCTGGAGTTTATGCACCTTGTCTTTACACGCATGCCAGGTGAGAGTTACCATAGGCGACTCGGGTCTTTGTTGTTGTACCTGTGTGATGTTTTTTTAGCGCTAATTAACTCCCCCATGTGTTGGCTCTGCACGAGCGCTCTGGGCCTCATTCTGTTTCAGATTTGCAACAGTAGCACCATCAAGGCGACTCCATTCTGATGCCTGCATCTGTGTGGGAAACTCTACTTGGCCAGATAACTGCTTTGCACTTTACGCAAGTAAATCACGCACACTGCTCACAGTGAGGTCTTTCAACAGGCTATCGCTGACCTGCATTTGGTGTCAAATAAAAATGCAGCTGTAGAAAAAGAATGCAGCAATATATTTCACTGACACAGCTGCAGAAAGTCATCCTCGATCTGGATCTTTGGGTAAAACAAAGAACACTGAAAACTAAGATGCGCTCACTATGTCATGTGTAACTGATGTCCGGTTCTAGTTTTATCTCCTGCCAGGTGGTGAGAATAGGAACAGGCAGGGGTGGGTTTTGTCATAGTGAGAATAGGAACAGGCAGGGGTGGGTTTTGTCATAGTGAGAATAGGAACAGGCAGGGGTGGGTTTTGTCATAGTGAGAATAGGAACAAGCAGGGGTGGGTTTTGACATAGTGAGAATAGGAACAGGCAGGGGTGGGTTTTGTCATAGTGAGAATAGGAACAAGCAGGGGTGGGTTTTGTCAAAGGTGAATATCTCAGCGAAGGCAGTAACAGTTTGTGTCAAGGGCAAGTAAACTGAATTCGATGACCAACCAAAAGTAACAGACTGAGAGAGTCCTGCAGCATGCACCACATGGCATTCTAAATACATGTCACTGTTCAGTGTTGCTGTAAGAATCTCACCACTAGAGGCTGAAGTGGGCCTCATTAAACTTAGTGCTGAAGGTGCAATCCAGAGCAAATGGTGGCCGCGTTAAGCAATATCCCTTATTCCTACTCGGCCTGGCGTGTAAGACAACCAACCTATCAACTGAACAGCCAGGTGTGTATGATAACCAACCTATCAATTCAACAGCCAGGTGTGTATGATAACCAACCTACCAATTCAACAGCCAGGTGTGTATGATAACCAACCTATCAATTCAACAGCCAGGTGTGTAAGATAATCAACCTATCAACTGGACAGCCAGGTGTGTAAGATAACCAACCTATCAACTGGACAGCCAGGTGTGTAAGATAACCAACCTATCAATTCAATAGCCAGGTGTGTAAGATAACCAACCTATCAACTGAACAGCCAGGTGTGTAAGATAGCCAACCTATCAACTGAACAGCCAGGTGTGTAAGATAACCAACCTATCGATTCAACAGCCAGGTGTGTAAGATAACCAACCTATCAATTCAACAACTAGGTGTGTAAGACAACCAACCCATCAATTCAACAGCCAAACTTTCTTCCATGCAAAGATACAAAGCCCTACCTTGCTTTCAGAAACCTCCACACCAACAGTGAAGAAAGAAAGAACACGACAGCAAATACCAGTACTATGATGAGATTCTTTCACCCTCTGGCGCAAGAGATCAAGCTTACTAAAGAGCGTTGCGCAACACATCTACACCCTCCTAAACACTGGCACAAGAGATCAAGATTACTAAAGAGTGTTGCACCACACAGCTACACCCTCCTAAACACTGGCACAAGAGATCAAGATTACTAAAGAGAGTTGCACCGCACATCTACACCCTCCTAAACTCTGGCACAAGAGATCAAGATTACTAAAGAGAGTTGCACCACACATCTACACCCTCCTAAACACTGGCGCAAGAGATCAAGATTACTAAAGAGAGTTGCACCACACATCTAAACACTGGTGCAAGAGATCAAGATTACTAAAGAGAGTTGCACCATACAGCTACACCCTCCTAAACACTGGTGTAAGAGATCAAGATTACTAAAGAGAGTTGCACCACACATCTACACCCTCCTAAACACTGGCGCAAGAGATCAAGATTACTAAAGAGAGTTGCACCACACATCTACACCCTCCTAAACACTGGCGCAAGAGATCAAGATTACTAAAGAGAGTTGCACCACACATCTAAACACTGGTGCAAGAGATCAAGATTACTAAAGAGAGTTGCACCATACAGCTACACCCTCCTAAACACTGGTGTAAGAGATCAAGATTACTAAAGAGAATTGTACCACACATCTAAACCCTCCTAAACACTGGTGCAAGAGATCAAGATTACTAGAGTTGCACTTCACAGCTACACCTTCCTAAATGCCGGTGCAAGAGATTTAAGATTACTAAAGAGAGTTGCTCCGCACATCTAAACACTGGTGCAAGAGATTAAGATTATTAAAGAGAGTTGCACCGCACATCTAAACACTGGCGCAAGAGATCAAGATTACTAAAGAGAGTTGCACCATACAGCTACACCCTCCTAAACCTCCTAAACACTGGTGCAAGAGATCAAGATTACTAGAGTTGCACCGCACAGCTACACCTTCCTAAATGCTGGTGCAAGAGATCAAGATTACTAAAGAGAGTTGCTCCGCACATCTAAACGGTGGTGCAAGAGATCAAGATTACTAAAGAGAGTTGCACCGCACATCTACACCCTCCTAAACACTGGTGTAAGAGATCAAGATTACTAGAGTTGCACCACACAGCTACACCTTCCTAAACGCTGGTGCAAGAGATCAAGATTACTAAAGAGATTTGCACCGCACATCTAAACATTGGCACAAGAGATCAAAATTACTAAAGAGAGTTGCACAACACAACTACACCCTCCTAAATTTGGTGTGAAAGGGACGTTCTTGAGCAAGCTCTCTCACTGGAATGGAATACCTAGAGACAAAATCTGTCTGTAAAACATCTGGAACACAGCCACCAAGCTTGTTTGGTAGACCAAACATATGAGCAAGGTCTCCCTGAAAGCACAGCAGACACACCCGACTGTTGGTTAAGACACACTGCAAATACAGATTCTATGGATTCTGACACAAAACTAAATGCAATGGACTAATAGGGTGACCTGTGACTGCTCCAGTCAACATGCCATATGCTGCAAGTGAGTAAAAGGCAAAACGAACGCACAGCACATTCATCAACAGTGGCTGACACAGTGACGGCTTGCTGGAGTGCACTGTATTTGTCTAACCCCAAATATGTTCCGGAGCTTTCTTTTGTTACAAATGGCAACATAAAACCAAAATTCAGCCATTTTCCTTTGATTGCAGCCAGGCACAGTTTCTGTTCTGCCTCCTACGGTACAGGCATCATCACAACCTCACACACACAAAAGTCAGGAGATATATACATCCACAATATAAAAAAATCTATTAAAAAAAAATCACACAACTGCATAATACACAAAATGTTGCTCCTACTTCTCCAGTAATCATAAGTAAACAATTTACAACCAATCCAAACATTCAAACTACTCTGACAGTTATTTATCAACACAAATGAAAATTACAATCCAATTAAAAATAAAGGTAAAACAAGAGGAGAAAAATAGAAATAAGCACACAGAGCTTGCAGCTGTTGTATAAATGTGGTCAGCATCATTTCAGTGACACAGTAAAAGAAGAACAAAACATCAGAGTACAGGCTACAAAAATCTACACAGCTCAGTCTGGTGCAGATCAAATGTCACAGGTGACCAAAGAGACAGACTCAAATCAACAAAGAGGTACAGGTCCCAATAAATGTCAAGACAGAATGGAGATTTCTGAGGACTAGACACACAAACAGAGAGAATGGAGATTTCTGAGGACTAGACACACAAACAGAGAGAATGGAGATTTCTGAGGACTAGACACACAAACAGCGACAGATGCAAGTCAGTAAAGCATGAGGTTTCCCACCAAACAAAATCAGAATCAAACCGAAGAGGAAAAAGGACATTTACGGTAACAACAAGACAGACCGAATTAGTCAATTCTGCATTAGATGTCCCACAACCAAAATCAAATCGAAAAAGGAGTTGAACATTTCCAGTGACAGCAAAGAGAGCTTGAAGCCAATGGTGCATTAAATGTCCCATCAAACAAAATCAAATTTCGAAAGAGGTTGGAAATTTTTTAAGAACACAAAAACCAACATTTTTGGCCACTAGACAGACTGAAGTCAATGAAGCATCAGATGCCCCAGCACAGAAAATGAAATGCAATTAAACATACTCAAATCCTCAGACAGTGAGAGGAAGCAGTGAGCAGTAAACGTACATAGATCATCAGTTCCTCTTGAGATTACAGATCCAGAGAAAGTCTATACATAGATCAAACAAAACAGGACGGAAACAAAGCAGCGTGGTGCAAAACCTGAACACAAAATTAGCAAGCGAAACAAAAAGTGCATACAAATGTCTAAATCCACATTCAACCATGAATCACCAAATCACTCCAGCCCCCTCCTCCCCTTCTCTCTCTCTCCTTTCACAAACTCATCACTTGGTCCCATTGAACAAAAATCAACAATGGCAGTAGGGCCCTGTATACAACATTAATAATGCCAAATTCATTCTTTATCACTAATGCTCTACTCTTAAATCTATCACCCATGTCACGTGAGTACAATAGCTTTACTCACAAGAAGGAATATTGCACACAAAATACTCAACAAAAGAGGAATGTGCCTGCACTGGAAGGAAAATGTCAAAACTGACAGCAGCATCAGTGCATTGAGCTGCATCAATAATCCACGCTATAACAGCATCGAGTAAGCACAAAGCCAGGCAAAAACATTGGACATTTTCACAGCATGCATCTTAACCCATCTTCCCTGTCCTCAAGAAAAGGTATGGAATGTAAAAAAGAGTCAAAACAGCATCTGAAGAAAAACAAGCACTATTCTATATATTATCTGATGTTCACAAGTTCAATGTTGCTTTACGTCCACAGAGACCATAAGGACTATTCGGGACAGGGAGCCCAGGACGGCCACCGCGAATTTCACACAGCTCCTGAGCTAAGTTTATCTGATTAAAAACAGACACTTTTCTGTATACAGTTTTTCTTTCTTTCTTTATCGAGATAAAAATAACTATGTGACAATCTTTCTCTCAAAAAGAGGTACTGTAACTGACTCTTGTTTCTCTCCAACGGAATCATCCTGAGGTCACCCTGTGTGGTGGACAGGATTGTCAACATCCACTTACTAACTCATTCCATTACGAAGATTTCGACTTATATAGTTTGGTTTGGTTTCGTTTGTGTGTGGTCTGTAAATTATACCAACTTTCTCCACAATAACAGCCAACCAAATGTTAGTGTCCAAACTACGCAACAACAACACATCAACTTAAAACATGTGAGGGTCTAACCGTCTCAGCGATAATACACCATTAAAGATAAGCCTCATTAAGGATAAGCCTGTCAAGCTCATCTGATTCAAAGAGACCACTCACAGATAGTAAATACAATGCTAACTAGAGAACAAACATGAAAACCAATCTCATATCACTTTACTTTCATGCTTCTGAACCACCACCAAAACAAAGTTTGCACCCAAAATATTGTCACTGAAAAACAGATACGGTATCACACTGAATTACAGTCTACCGATACATCAATATAGATTCACTGATGATAATCCTTTTTATTTTAATATGGATTTCAAAGGAAAAAATGTATATATATATATATACATGTCAGTATTTAAAAAAACTCTTTTTTATACATCAATGAACATGAAAAAAATGGATTAAATGCACATAAAAAAGGTTCCATATAACACAGATCCATTGCACACTAGACAACAAAAATAATGCATTCAATAGAAGAATAAAGATCAGTGTAGTTTTCATCCAGTAATTTGAAGCTTTGGAATAAGCAGAAACAAGATGTTTTTTCTGTGATGTAAAATATAACAATAATATAATGCATTGTTCACATGCATGTAGCATTATCTTTGTAACGATTTCCGGCAGTGTCCTTTTCCTTCAGTATCACACCATTTTGTCTGCTCCAAACTTTCAGATTTTCACCATTACAATGTAAATGAAAAAAAAAATCACAAACAACAAAAAGGTCATGTTATAAATTAAGCACAGATGTGTTTGTGTGTGTGTGTGTGTGTGTGTGTGTGTGTGCGTGTGTGTGTGTGTGTGTAGACACACTACTACTGATCTTTTTACTCAGGGTTTCCACAGGCAAAAATCCTTCCAGACACAGTTTACGCAGGTAATACTCCAAACCAACAACCTACATCCAGGGATCCGCATCAACAACACCCAGCTGTCCTTTAATCCTGCATTTGTTTTTGTACACTACTGTGCTTACATAGCTATATGCCATAACACAAGGACAGGTACAGCGCTGAAAATCAAATTTCAGGGCTACACAATGCTCAAAATCAGATGAGTATAACATCAACAAAAACATGGAATGAGCCATTCCAGATGATGCTGAAATGAGTTGCGTAATAATGGTGTATGACACTTGGAGGATGATTTTTTACAGCGTGTCCGTCATGTCTTCCGTTTCTCGCCCGACGGCATCTGGGTTGGACAAGGGATCCAGGTCAGCAAAGAGGTTGAACCAAGCAGACAAATCTGCCTTCTGGCCCTGCATAAAAACAACAAAAGACAAAAGTCCACAAAGAAAGAAAAGAACTGCTACAACATATTAAGATTGTTCTTTTTGAGTTCCCCACACAAAACATGACAATTGTTACTGTTTTTCCTTCCTATTTCTCTTCTTAAGTTCTTTTTTCTTTCTTTTTCTGCTCTGTGTGTGTGTGTGTGTGTGTGTGTGTGTGTGTGTGTGTGTGTGTGTGTGTGTGTGTGCACAATAAACAAATTTCTTTCTCCTTTTTTTCTGCATTGGTATGCACACACACACACACAACACACACACACACACACGCACACGCACGTGCACACACACACACACACACGTGCACAATTTACACACACATACACTCACTCACTCACACACACACACACACACACACACACACACACACACACACACACACACACACACACACACACACACACACACACACACACACACACACACACACACACACATCATGGTCAAGAGATCCCCATTAATTATTCCAGCTGAGCAAAGGAGGACTAGGATCAGAAACAAAGCCCTACTTTTTTCGGTGGTTGTTGCTGTTTTGATTTGGCTGCGGCAGACTGCGCTGCTGCCTGGTTTTCCTGTGGTAGAGACTTCAGCATTGCTCCTCCAGGCATCATGTCCATGGCACCTGCACCTTCACCTGCACACACAGATTAAAGCAGCATGAAAACATAGCAAAGACTTTGGCACTGCTCCTCCCAGCATCATGTCCATTGCACCTGCACCATCACCTGCACACAGGGAAAGCTGCCTGAAAACATGGCAAAGACTTTGGCACTGCTCCTCCCGGCATTGCATCCATGGCACCTTCACACAGAGATTAAAGCCAAGACAGAATTTTGTCAATGTCCCCCACTGCTGGCATCCTCACCTTGTCCCAGGCTAAGCCCGGACAGCTGCGTGTCCAGGAGACTGGAGGGCATGAACTCCGCCTGGCGCCGTGACAGGTCCTGCTCGGCTGGCACGGTGTCCGGCGTGAGGGTCATGGGAGCACCAAACACCGCTTGCCACTCTTGCGTGAACTCGTCCTCCCCTGTGGACGGGGCATTCAGGATCTCGTTCAGCAAGGAGAGGTCGTCCTTGTCAGCGTCTTCCTGCTCCTGCGTGCCCGTCAGCAGGTCCTTGGTCCCTGCAAGCAAAGAAAAGCAACTGGCGTTAATTAAAGTGACAGGTGTAAGGTACGTAACAGGCGCTGGGCATACCACGGGCAAATTTTCATGTCAAGAAAGCTTAGTGATATTAACTTATTATACAAACATAGATTCAAACACTGCATCTTGATATTTACCTTTTTCTAGGTAAATCCACAAATGACAGGGAAGACAGGAAGACAGAAAACCAACAACAACAACACAAACACACAGAAGAGTTACTGGAGGTGCAACACCCTCACGATGAAGGTGTTAAGGAAAGACTGTTTGTGATTGCTAATTTTTCCACAGCACCATGCCTAATAAACAGCATACCCTCACTGCATTACCTTCAGCACTTTATTATAGTAAGGGTTCTGCGCAAATAGCATATTTTTTGTAATAACAAAAAAGAAAAAAAGAAAACCATCTATATACTGTTTGTTTCTCAGTTCCCTCCTTCTTCTCTCTCTCTCTCTCTCTCTCTCTCTCTCTCTCTCTCTCTCTCTACTTGACCTTTAACAAATTTGCTCCAACCAAACAATTTGCACACTGCACGCAACCAAATATGTGTTATATTATTTCTCCCCTTTTCCACTCTCAGCCATATACTTGTGATGAGTTTACTGGGAACTGGGAAAAGGGAGGGGAAGGGGATGCCTCTTTCCTGATGTTAAGGGAAAGCCTGAGAATAAATGGAATGGTACCTGAACAATCAAGAAGCATAACCAGAAGTGATTACAAGCCATGATAGGCAACGGAGATCCAATGTCCTTCTAATACAGCATTTAGGTCCCCCAAATCTTCAGTATGTTATATTCCAATCCAGCTTGGCTTTGTGAAAATCAGCTCTTCACTGAAAGCTGTGGGCCTTTGAAATTCTCAGCCTTTGAAATCCTCAGCCTTCAACAAAACTGGCCTACACAAAGAACTCCTCCTTGACAGTCCCCTCCATATACTATACATACTTGTACATGACTGAAACCTGTTTTCTAAAGCCTAAATCACATCCAGCTACAAAGCCATTCAACAGAGATTTTATTTTTTGAAGGCGGGGAGAGCACCCCACCTCAGATATCAATGCGCCAAGGAAGTCAGCAGTGGGTGTGTGTGTATATAATATTCGGCGTTAAGAGCGTTTTGATGAGCAAGGCAGTGAACTGATAAGCCATGACCAGCCATAAACAGACAGAGCTATTCAATAGTAGAAAAAGTCTGCTTGGCAGGTGGTTATCAAAGCACCCCCAGAACAATCACCTGATGCTAGTAATAGCGTTTTAAATTGCAAAGGGCCTTGTGTGAACTGGCACGATTGATTCATCAATACAAATGCTGACAGCATTGGGAGGGGAGAGGAAGGAGAGGGGGGTAGGCCGGGGGGGGGGGGGGGGGTGTTCAACACAGAGACCATGCATGTCATATCAAAGTTCTCACTCTGCCCGGCTTACCAGCTAAATTCAGGAGATTAGAGAGCAGGGTTGGAGAGCACTTCACTTGGTACAGTAGGACCTGCCCCAGGTGACCTCTGATAAGCTGAATAACGGGACTAACCATCTCCCAATATGACTTTACATTTAGAGAAACACTTTCAACATTCAAGATTACTTTATTATCCCATCAGAGAAATTAAATTTAAATTTAAACCCTTAAATGTCATCTGTAAGAGTGCAATCAAAGCACCACTGACAGACCAATGGACTGTTGGGGTTTCCTCCTTGTATCCGATCTCCTTCAATTTTATACTCCAGCAAGACAATTACGATCTGCATCTGACACACGAACTTTTGTCTCCCCCCGTGTAAACACAAAAACATTTGGTGAAAGATCTTTTTCTTATGCTGGCCCATCTGTCTGGAACAATTTGCCTCAAACACTCCGCCTCTCTGATTCTACCTCTTCTTTCAAAGCCGCCCTCAAGACGCACCTGTTTAATAATTATTTCTAAACTGTTTTTCACAGTCCTGCCCATCCCCTGCTGTGTGTGTGTGTGTGTGTGTGTGTGTGTGTGTGTGTGTTATTGTAAAGCGCCCTGTGCTGCCACCTTGTGTGGTAGATGGGCACTCTAGAAATCCTCTTTATTATTATTTATTATAGGGGGGAAAGAGGCAGGGGGCGGGGGAAAGGGGCGGGGGGGGGGGGGGGGGGGGGGGGGGGGGGGGGGGGGGGGGGGCAGGAGTTTTGTTTTAGTTTTAGTTTTTTGGCAACATACAAAAGTATACTTCATTCTCCCATTTGTGAATTTTCACTGTGAACAATTTGGATTGTTTTTACAATGAACAACCATCTGCCACTGGGTCCACCTACCCAGTACACCAATGCCCAGTTTCTACCAGTCAGATTCCATGGTATTCATGCACAACTTTATCAGTCACTCACAGATTTTAATCTTCAGTGCACAGGTCATTTCACACTGAAAGAGGGGGGTTGGGGGGGGAGGGGGGGGTCAGTGGGTTCTCAATTCCCGAAGCATGCTTTTCGCCGACACATCAGACAATTGTCAGCCTTTGAAGCGCCGATAGTGGTAGACAGGCACAGCTATTATTTTGTTAAGACCCTACTCCAGGGTGACAATGAAGAACCCACTCCAAGTACAAAGCACGTCCTGATCCAGACGTGTGCAGACACACACTATCAGTAGTGCAGCACGTCCTGATCCAGACGTGTGCAGACACACACTATCAGTAGTGCAGCACGCCCTGATCCAGACTTGTGCAGACACACACTATCAGTAGTGCAGCACGTCCTGATCCAGACGTGTGCAATCACACACTATCAGTAGTGCAGCACGTCCTGATCCAGACGTGTGCAATCACACACTATCAGTAGTGCATACATATTCATCACTAGTGTCAGCTCCACTGCCTTCAGGTTGGACTAGCGAAATAAAACTTTTTAATTTCCTCAGCACAC
>JABMCL010003107.1:1042500-1070000 GCA_018857735.1 Alviniconcha marisindica | reverse complement strand
GCCTTTCTCCTCAGACCTGCTGACTGTACGTGGCTGATACTTTACCATAACAACAAAGCTTCGCTGTTCACAAAATCACTGCTGCAGATTTAAGTACCAATATACACGTCAACGGAACGTAGCTGAGGCACCAGACCCCAAAGAGATGTAAAACAGCAGGAGGAAAAAGAGCTTATTGTATTCTTTGACTGTTGAGTACAATGGTCTTACTGCGGCCTGGCTTACTAGTAACAGTGCGAATCTTGTGTCACCCACGTATGTCGGGGTGGGTGGTAGGGGTACATAATGTCTGTCTGCGTGTGTGGGTTGAAATCTGCTAAACATTTTGCTGTTAATACACCTAAATGATTTTTAGACCCACCTCCACCACCACCCCAAATCCTCACTGCGTTATTTTCTTGCAAGCGTTATCAGTTATTACTTCTTCTTTTTTCTTCTTTTTCTCTCTCTCTCTCTCTCTCTCTCTCTCTCTCGTATTTTTATTGCTTTGAGGTGACCTTGTGCGGTGGAGAGGACGTTAAAATCCAGTTACTATCTGACGTGTTGCTCACTAGCCTATTTGATAACGTGCAACTGTTACCTGGTTTTTCGTTTCCCTCTGTCTGTGCCGCTTTGGTTTCAAAACAGTTTGTCTCTAACATAATAAAATAAAATAAAATTACGTTCTTGGACTTGACTCCACTCATGCTGCAGATGGTCCCGAAGGTTGTCCTGAGGTGACCCTGTGCGGCTGACAGGACGTTAAAATCCATTTACTATCTATCTAACTATTGGACCCAAAGGCTCTCTTCTTTCCCTCCTCCGCTTAACATACCACGAAGTAATATTTCATTCATTTTGTCTACCTTACAGTTGCACATGATTGTACCGTTGATCATCATTAAAGCTAGCGAATCGTGACACCCCCAGTTCTCTGGTACTCGATAACGATGCTGCTCCAAAAAACTTCACGGTGGCATGCAACCGCCGACCCCCGCCCCCCGACCCCCACCCCCCCCCCCCCCGTCCAAACGCAACGATAGGACCAAAATGTGCGGGTGAACAGACGAGTTGGTCAATCACAAATCACTCGTGACCAACAAGCAGCCAAATCGCTTTTATTCCCGGCTTTAGGGCCGACCTTATCAACAGAAAGCGTGGGGGTGTTTTCAGGGCCCCCGTCAACATTGACAGAGGAGATAAGCAAGGCCCGGTGACTGCACGGTGCTGCTGGTGTCAAGTACAGCCCGACCCTGTAGCCGCTGGCTTTCAGCGTGGGCCTATATCATGGCTTTCAGTGGGTGCATGTAGCGCTGCGATCAGGCGGCCAGACGGCGAGATTGCGTTCACGCAGCGTTGCGTATGTGTACATGTATAATACATACGCACCTCGTGTGCACACGAATGATCAATCAATCAATCAATCGATGAAACGCGGGGCCCCGGTCTTCATTATCCCGCCGCGAAAAATTCGCTTTGAGCCGCTGTGCTGCCAGCCCCATGTCATTAGTCCCTAATGCATCTCTGGGGCACTGACAAGAGTTCGTTTTCTCGCTAAATGACGCTGTCGGCGGTCCCGAACGGTGCCAACACCAGCGGACTGCCGGCGACACGTGCTGAAGACAGTCTGATAAATTGCCAGCACGTCCAGTGCCGCTGCCGAGTGGCTATGAAATTGTGTGCGGCTAGTGGTGAAAAACAACGCACATTATTTTACTGTACATACTGATTCGGCTTGTTGGAGCAAGTCGTTTCCTTTTCTTCTTTTTGTTCTTCTTCCTCTTTTTTTTTTTTGAGGGGGGGGAGGAGACAACGGACTAGATCCAGTGGTAGCACAACACACAATCAGCTGCAGTTAGGTCTGCGTGGAGGAAATTAGTGATGTGCGATGAGTTTGCATTAACATAGTTTCACATTATATTTGTCAGATCTCTTTTCTGCCTTCTGTTCTTTGTTGTTGTTTTTCGGGGTAAGATGGGACGGTGGGGGGGGGGTCGCTGTTGTACTTCTCATTCTGTTTCAGATTTTTGTGTGACGTGTTTTGGTCTCTCTTGGTCAAACCATTAATTATACAACTTACAAGGAGAGGAACCTCTACCTACGAACGGCGTACATCAACCAACAATTTTTATTTTTTAATTCAGAAGCTGACCACTACAGATCTTAATCACCAATGCACAGGCAACAAACAACCTGGCGCCACATCAATAGATTCCGCCAGGAGACGTTTTTATGCTTCAAGAGAGATCGGTAGGAAACGTTGTTTGTGCGTCGGTGAAGAAAACTACCGGTCCATAAACCCACCAAAGAAGCATTTGCATCGGCAATCGATGGCTCCATTCAATGCCACCTACGTCAACAACCGTTCACTCCTGCAGTCTGGCTCTGACGACAGAGTCGGGCAATGAATGTGACCGCGCCGTCTATCACTGGCGATAGCAGCCATATTTCCAGCACTGCGACTGCCCCCCTCAAAATCACACGAACACTCACATTGCAGCGACAAATTTAGTTTTGTAAAATTTAAAAAAAAATTAAAAAATAACTTTCATACTTTGACACCACAGATCGGCTTCGCAGCTGCAAATATGCTTCAACCCTCCCAGTTGTTAAACGGAGACAGTTTTGTCACGGGAAAGCCTGTTTTGTCGCTACAAAACCGCCGCCCATTTATGCTCTGCCCAAGGAAGAAAAAAGAAAAAAAGCTGTAGCTTCAAAATGCGAGAGAACGGGAGAGATAGATAAAGCCGATTTTATATGCACCTGCTACGCACCCATCTCCACCCCACCACACACACAAAAATCGTTTATCTCTCTCTCTCTCTCTCTCTCTCTCTCTCTCTCTCTCTCTCTCTCTCTCTCTCTCCTCGCCCTGATATAACCGCACTGGTTGACTGGGCGTAAAACACCAAGTTGCTCTCTCTCTCTCTCTCTCTCTCTCTCTCTCTCTCTCTCTCTCTCTCTCTCTTATTAATTGTTTTATTTTTATTTTTACTGATGCTGTATTTGTCTATAGCCTTCTGTAATAATATCTAACTGTGAATGTCTTGGTTATTAGTAGTACTGTAGCAACGGCAGATATGTGAGTCGGCCTTTGTGCTAATATCTTCATCGTTGAGAAATAAAGTTCAATCAAATCAATCAATCAAATCTCTCTCTCCCCCTCCTGTCGGGTATCCAGTACGACCAGCGCTGGGGGACTTTCTGTACTTTCCACAGCTGCACACGTGCCCTTTGCAGCGCAACGAAACTCTGCAGCTCTGCGACACTCGACTGGTGGCGGCCGACGGCAAAGGACGGGTCGCGAGGCCGGCTTTCCGGACCGACTGAAGGGTCATCGAGCTGTCCCGTTGGGGACGATTTACACTCTCTCCGCCTTCCTACATCATCCTTCACCTGCACGCAGTAACTGCTCTCCCTGTCACAATACCCGGCGATGGCGCGATTTACAGTCTATGCACTGATACCACAGGGATCGTTGGACAGCCTGTGAATTGACACAACAGGGATCGTTGGACAGTCTGTGAATGGACACAAAGGGGTCGTAGGGCGGGTTACCGCGTCAATGCTTCCGGATGCTGTGGACAAACACGGTCGTGTTTTGTTTTATTGTTGCTGCTGTTGCTGCTGTTGACTAATACATGCATTATGGGGGATGTGGGCGGCCGGGTGGGTGAGTGGATAGCAGGGGAGGTCATCACAGGAGCAGAACAGCAGCAGCAACCGCGACCTCTCTGAGCTAACGACTGCTGAGTTAGCTCAAAGAGGTTACGGCTGCTGCTGTTTTGCTTCTGTGATGACCTCCCCTGCTACCCACTCACCCACCCGGCCATCTACATCCCCCATAATGCGTGTATTAGTCATCAAATGACTTCAATTAAGGTTAAATAGATTTTATCTAACCTCTGGCAAAATAACTGTCTGATTGATAAAAAAAAAAAAAAAAAATGCATTCAGTTTTGTTGATAAATACCATAACTGAGCTCAACATTGCAACAGCTTTACAGATTTCTTCACGTAATTATAATTCATAATTATATCTTTGATGTTTAAAGAATCCCCCCTCCCCTCATATCCCAGAAGATTCAGCAGCACTAATAATCATGAATATCAGAGAGCAGTTTATTTTTAACGAACCGAAATTTCTCTTTTGCAGACGGTTTTGCAAGCATCTCACTCTGCGACACAACACGAGTAAAAAAAAAAAAAAAACGAATGCAAGAACACCGGAACTTGTAAAATAAAACAAATAAAAAACAACAACAAAACGTCAGTTTTTGTGTGCCAAGTACTGTAACCTAGCTATCAACAACAAAAGTAGTCAACCCAAGATCTCTCCGACTGTGGCCGAGAAGAACGAAGCAATGTCCGAGAAGAAAACAGCGGCCAAGAAGAAGGTATCATTTTCCGAGAAGGAAGCGATGTCCGGGAAGGAAGCGATGTCCGAGAAGAAGAAAACAATGTCCGAGAAGGAAGCAATGGCCGAGAAGAAAACAATGTCAGAGAAAGAAGCCGTGGCCGAGAAGAAGAAAAATCCAATGTCCGAGAAGGAAGCAACATCCGAGAAGGAAGCAGTGACCGAGAAGAAGAAAACAATGTCCGAGAAGGAAGCAACATCCGAGAAGGAAGCAGTGACCGAGAAGAAGAAAACAATGTCCGAGAAGGAAGCAATGTCCGAGACGAAAACAATGTCCGAGAAGGTAGCACTGCCCGAGAAGGTAGCACTGCCCGAGAAGGAAGCCATGTCCGAGAAGGAAGCCGTGTCCGAGAAGGAGGCCGTGTCCGAGGAGGAGGCCGAGGCGCCCAGGCAGCTGACGCTGGCGGAGCTGGTGGAGACGGACTTCCTGCGCTGCCCGCAGTGCCGCCAGCACTTCACCTCGCCCACCCTGCTGCCCTGCCTGCACGCCTTCTGCGCCGCCTGCCTGGCCGCCCTGCCCTCCCGCCCCCTCACCGACGGCGCCCTGCCCTCCCGCCCCCTCACCGACGGCGCCCTGCCCTCCCGCCCCCTCACCGACGCCGCCCTGCCCTCCCGCCCCCTCACCAACGGCGCCCTGCCCTCCCGCCCCCTCACCAACGGCGCCCTGCCCTCCCGCCCCCTCACCAACGGCGCCCTGCCCTCCCGCCCCCTCACTAACGGCCCCCGCGCCAAGCTCGTGCAGCTGCAGTGCCCCTTGTGCCGCGCCAGCGTGACGGTGCCCGAGGACCCGAACCCGGCCCAGGCCCCGACCGCCTTCCTGCAGGCGCTGTGCGAGCTCCGCGCCACCAAGCACGGCGCCGCCGAGCGCAGCTGCAGCTACTGCCAGTTCGACGGCAAGAGCGAGGCGGCCGGCTGGCGCTGCCTGGACTGCAGCGACGACCTGTGCGAGCCCTGCGCGCGGGCGCACCGCAAGACGCGCCTGACCCGCGACCACCTGGTGGCGCCCTACGCCCAGATCCGCAACGGCCTCTACGACCACGACATCCGGGCCCGCCAGCTCCCGCGCTGCCCCCGCCCCCACCCCCACCCCGGGAGCCAGCCCCTCGCGCGCTTCTGCTGCGACTGCCTGCAGCTGGCGTGCCGCGGCTGCGAGGCGGAGAGCCACCGGGGCCACCGGCTGGAGCCCGCGGAGGAGGCCGTGGACAGGCTGCGGCCCGAGGCGCAGAGCTTCGTGCGGGGGCTCCGGAGGCGGATCCCGGCGCTGGCCGAGTACCGGGCCTTCCTGCGGCGGCAGCTGGAGAGGCTGGAGGCGAGGCGGGCGGCGGTGGAGGGCGGCGTGCAGCGGCAGGCCGAGGCCGTCCACGCCCTGGTGGACCTGCACCGCGACTCGCTGCTGGAGGACGTCGCCGCCGCCTTCGGCAAAGAGGCGGCGGACATCGAGTCGCGGTGCGCGGACCTGGGCGTGGCCCAGCGCTCGCTGGAGAGCAACGCGCAGCTGCTGGGCAACCTGCTGGCCGTGGGCTCGGCCCCCGAGGTGCTGCAGCTGCACCCGGCCGTCATGGCCCGCCTGAAGCAGCTCATCCACATGCAGCCCAGCACCCTGGCCCAGCGCCTGGCCCCGCGCTTCCACGCCGGCCCCGCCACCGCCCAGAACATGCGCATCATGTTCGGGACGGTGGAGCTCCGGCGCGTGCCGGTGGAGCACGGGGAAGGAGGAGGGGAGGAGGAGGAGGAGGAGGAGGCGGTGCCCCCCAAGGCCAGGCTGTCGGTGTCCACCCTGCTGCCGGAGCCTCTGGACCCGCCCCGCCTCCTCTGCACCCTGCCGCTCAAGCTGGAGGACGAAGCTAAGGAGGTGTGGCCCTCGGGGCTGCACGTGCGCAAGGGAAGCCTGGCGGTGGTGGACCGCGACAACCGCAAGGTGAAGATCTTCGACTGTACCTCCACCCCTCCCAGGCTCAAGTTCCAGTTCTCCGGCAAGGCCGAGCACCGGCTCGTCAGCCCCTTCGACGCCGTCCTGCTGGAGAACGGCGTGGTGGTGGTCACCGACCACGGGGCCGAGAAGGTCAAGGTCTTCGACGTCACCGGGCGCTGGATCGGGGACCTGGCGGGCGAGTTCCGGCACCCGCGGGGCATCGCCGTCAGCGGCGAGGGCCAGCTGGTGGTGGTGGACGGGCTGCTGCTGCAGCTGTCCGTGCACCACCCGGACACCGGCAAGCTCCTGCGCACCATCCCCGCCACGGACAGCGACGGCCACAAGCTGCTGGTGGACCCCTTCTACGTGGCCGTCACCGAGCGGGGCGACCTGGTGGTCACCGACCACGCCGCGCCCAACATCAAGGTGTTCAGCTCCGAGGGGCAGCACCTGGCCGACTACGGGACGTACGGGACGAGCGCCAGCGAGGTGCTCAAGCCTTACGGAGTGTGTGTTGACAGGTGAGGACGGTTATGGAGCGTAGCTGAAGTAGTGTACATGTGTGTACAATTCATCCAAGCTCTGCAAGTATACTTGCGTGTGCATGACTTTTTGCTCTCTCTCTCTCTCTCTCTCTCTCTCTCTCTCTCTCTCTCTCTCTCTCTCTCTCTCTTTTTTTCTCCGTTTTTGTTGTTGTTAATGTCGGTAACATTTTATTAGCCTTCCACTAAGGTTTCTTGACCTCGAGCAAAAAATAATGGCAATACCTGCAATACGCTCACATGTTAACCAGTCTCCACCCGCATTCAAACAGGCTGTCAAGGACAGCTTTTCAACAGCGCCTTTCTGTCCGACTAACCTCAAACTACCGCTCCATTCATATTCTCATCATCATGCATTGTACATATTCCAGTTACTTGTAATTCGTGGTGCCATCTTCCTTTAATCCCTGTTTTACTGTCACTGTAAAGCGCTCTGAGAGCCCCCCCCCCCCCCCCTCCCCCCTTCAAGAGCTGTTGAGAAGCTTGAGACACTACCTGCGGGCACAAAGCCAAGGACATCACACCATCGATCGCCTGGAGAGAGGAAGCGCTAAACGATCTTCCTTGAAAGGACGAGAGAGGGCCATCGTCAATCAGACAAACATTGGAACCGTTTCAAAGGCGACGTTGGGGAAACTTCCGAGAGACGGGGTGGAGCGTATATATGTATGGATGGGCTTTTCCGAGTGCGTAGATACCATCTTGAACTGAGCTGAAGAGAGCTCAGCAAATCCTCTTTACCATGATCATTACAGTCTCTGCTTGTGCCTGGTTCCGCAGGTACGGACAGCTGCTGGTGGCGGACAGCGACAACCACCGGGTGCACCTACTGCTCCCGGACGGCACCTTTTCCCGCTTCCTCCTCACCCACCACCACAAGCTGGCGCACCCGGTCACGCTTGCAATCAACGATGACGGACATCTTGTGGTCAGCGAGGCTTTCGGCAACATGAAGATATTCAAGTACCTCTGAACCCTTGGCGCTACACTTCCATGTGACAAACATGACGGCACAAAAACGCTTGTCCAGCCAAGGAGTTTGGCTTCCGCTAGACTGTGATAAAATTATGTGTTATTCAGGTTGACTTTGCCCACTCTTTGACTGTGATATTCGCAACACAGTCAAGCGGAGATGGGCCTGGTGAGCCGCGGTACTTGTAATTCAGTCAAAATGACTTAGGGCCCCTGTTTGACTGTGATATGTGTAACATTTGAACAACAACTAATTATTCAACAGTAATGATTAAGTCAGGTTGCACCTACTTTGACCCCAGTCCCTGATCAACACAACTGACTTCAAATTATCCATGACCACAAGCTTAATCTGTTGTGTGTTAATAAACACATATTTGCTCTGGGGAACTCTTTGTACTAGTACAGTGCTAGAATGAATAGCCTGAGTAATACTTCACAGTGTAAATCAAACGGTGAAACTTCTTTACTTTTAGACCCCCCCCCCTAAAACGACAACAAAACAAAACAAAAAAACAATCAAAACTTGCTATTCAAGACTTGTGAGTCAAGACAGAAAGAGTCAAATCATGCTGGTCATCTCTCATTCATTTGAAAGACAGTTGAAAAATGTGCAAAACAAGCGCTTATAGATTTAAAAAGTGATCACATGCAAGTGTGTGTGCGTGCACGTGCGTGTTTTGTGTGTGTCCGTGCATACTGACACATGCTTTGCGTAACTGTGCATAAAGCATGAACACCACTGGCTCAAATCACATAGTCATGAAAATAAAACAACAGACAACCGTATTTCATACTGACCCAAATGAATATCCTCCGATGTTTTTTCTTAGGTTTGAAGGGATAGTCACCCAAATTTTGAAGCAAAACAGCCAACCAAGCAACAATTAATAAAAACATTTACTTATCATTTGGTTTATGCAATGAAAGAGAGCCATTTGTATCTGTTCTTTTGGCACATGCACAATACTGATTCCATGTCCACAAAATGCACCAGACACCCTAAAGGTAACCGATTTGCTTTTTCAGCATACAGACAGAACCACACTCCGAGCATCGCTTTCCGGCACCCTGCTCCAAACTCTGCCAGATTTAGTTACGCCACTGAAGGGGCACTCTTTATATCCGCGCAGCTGTCCACCGACGCGGTCAGCGCCATCCGAAAGGTTCGGTACTAATATGACTGTAGAAGCAACCTAGCGCCAAAGCACGCACGTAAACATGAGATGCATCCACCCCGGGTAAGAAAAAGAGTTCCGGCTCGATTCAAACGATTGTGGTTTTATTTGTGCTGCTGTAAACTTTGCTGGCGGCTATAAATGACATGCCTTGTTTATTTGAGTTGTTTGTAACAAACTTACTACTGTTTGAGCACCAACAAAAAACTGCTCGTTAGCTGACAGTTTTCTGGACCCTATGGCGTAACTAAATACGGCAGTGGTTGAAGGAAGGATGTCGTAAACCAGTGCTTGAAGTTTGAGACAGAACCGGTCTATAATGCTATAGAGAACCAAACATTAGCTTTCCTCTGTAGCACCACTGTTAAAGGTGTTATCTTCAGCCACACAATATGCAAATCAAAAGCATTCAAAAATCATCAACACCAGTCATTATTGCCCCATGTCCCCCACCCATTCCCATTCACTTCAATACAACTCCTTTGTGGGAAGGTTTATGCACCATAAATATATGTTCACTTTCATTCAAACTCAAGTTATTTATTTGCTCTTTTTCGTTGTTTTTTGTTTGACACTGACCAGTCTGTCAGCATATGTATGTAATTATATGCTCAGGACATGGCCATAGTTTCCATGGTAAGATGCAGTTCCACTTTTGGGGTGGGGATGTGGTGGGGGTGGGGGAGAGGGCTTTTCTGCACATATACTGGACTTGAAAATCTCTCAATGGGCAACAAGTGTGTAACCCTACAAAATTTACAGCCTTCAGTCACCAGAAACTAGAAGACCACTGAAAAACTTTGAATTGCCTCCACAAGCAAACTTGATGGCATAGCCACACAGAAAAACAAAAACAAATCAGTTTTCTCTTTTGACAGGAAGAAAATCACACCATGGTCAAAGAGCCAAGTGAGTAGCAGTCACTTCAAGTTATAGCGTCTTTACTGCAGTGTTAGTCAGTCTCAAACCTGGGGACACCGGATAAAGGCCTTGCTTTCAAATGAGTGGGAAACCACAATTTGTTTTGCTCAACTCCTTCAACACAATGATTTTCCCTGCCAGAAAATTCTGTATTTCAGACAACCAAGACCTGGACTCCTTTCCAAATTAAAAACAATGTTTACCTTCACACACATTTGGGGTGCAGCACAGCAAAAACATTTTGTCCCATTAACTGAGATCTGTGCAAAACTCCAAAGTGCATCAGACAGCCAGTCCAGCAGGCAGGCAGGTACTTGTAAGCACAGGTGTATGCACACATGCACACACATAAGCACAAACACAACAACACACGTACACAACAACACATGTACACAACACACAGACACACATGCACACACAACACATCTACACACACACAAGCACACACACACACCACACATACACCCACACCCACAACACAACACAACACACACACCATAGCAGAGAGCCACTCACCTGCTGGCTGTTTTTCCTGTTCAGCAGCGGCCTGAGCCTTGACGCTGCCCATCAGCTTCTCCGCCCTCTGCAGCTCTTCCTCCAGCTCCTTCATCGAGTCCTCGTCGTCGTGGAAATCCATGAAGGGACCATAGTCACTTTCCGTTTTTCCTGTCCGCAAAAATAACCAGCTCAATCACTTGTGTCAGAAAATTCAATGGGAGACTTGCCTGTGCAGCACAGCAATGAATTGGGGCCACTGCAAAGGCATCCAAATTTATAAGTGGGATGGGGTGGGGTGGGGTGAGTGGTGGAGAAGAGAGTCTGTCAGAACATCTGATGATGTCAGCCAGGATACTGGGTGAGGGTAGTCAGGGAACTGACATGTATAGCCCAATACTATGATTCACAGACATCACAAAACCCAAACTAAAATAAACATCACACACATTAATTTACTGGGAGTTTCCCATGTGAAATAGTCCATCACTCCAATGCACAGCTGCTGGCAGATGGCATCAACTGACACTGTGATAATTAAACATAATTAATGTTCTGGGTCAAAGTCCTGCGTTTACATGATACCCAGGGGCATTTTTTCCTGTGCTTTGAATGAGTTAAGCACAAAGACACACACAATAACAATCATAAGATCTTGAGGCTACTATGGTTACGAAGAGAAACAATTTATCACAGTTCCCATGCCTTGTGTAAAACTTAGGAATTTTCGGTATCAAAAAAGAAGTTGTCATCCTAAAAGAAACCCAGCTTTTTTAGTTTTAGTTTTTTGTTTGTTTTTTCTTCTGTTTTTCTTTTCTTTTTTGTTTGTTTGTTTCCGTTTTTTCTTTTCTTTTTTCTTTCTTCTTTTTCTAAATAATCTAATTCTACTCATTTCTAAAGAAAATAATAAAAATACACTTTGAAAAAAGGAATCAAATGGAATGCACACACACACACACACACACACCTTCTGACTTGACATTCTCTTCCTGTTGCTTTTCACTGGCCTCATCGTTGTCATTCTTTTCCCCATCTTCCAGTGTTAACAACCTGCAGACAGAGCAGCCCAAAACCTCATCAGTCAACGAAATGCCAGCGGCGCTACACCCAGTTAGACCACAGGTATACAGCAGCACACATGCTCTTCCTCACCAAAGTATGCAAATACACAGGAACTGGCTAATGTTGGGCAGCATCTCAGAACACTGGAGAGTTACATGTGCACAACTAACACTCACCCGATAACAGCACTGGTAACATGAAACACACACAAAATATGAACAAGAGTAATCAAACAGGTAATAAAAGTGATGCTCAGTCATGTCTCATTGCCTAATATGTGACCCTGCCTTTCAAAATGAGTCGGATGGATACTAGGCCACTTTCTCATTGTGACTTACTTTCAAAGGGAGCTTCCATTTTGGAGATTTGGGGTTTTCCGCAAAATCACACTGCCCAGTCTTTTTTGCATCAGAAATTATATTCCTTATGCACAAAAAAATGTTGATAAATGTCATTAAAAGTGTTTTAAACATGCACCTGCTTGTTGCTCTGGAATGGATAATGAAAACGTTGCTGATTTCTCAGAATGAGATGCTGTGGTGGTTGATTTCAAGTGGTTATAATAACAAGACAAGTAAACTGATTTTGAGGGTGGCTTTTTTTGCATCATTTTAAAGACAACTGTGTGCTCTCTGCAGTGATATAAATATCCACACATGACAGAAAGTATCAATATGACTGATTCTGGAAGGTAGGGTCACGTATCATGTTGATGCATGTTACCCTGATGCAACACTGCATATGGCCAACGTGGCTTTCTGATAACTGCAGAAGAAGCCTTGCTGTCATTTGTGAGGCTGAGGTTTATTTGTGTATGTTGTGGGAATGCCGGAATGGAAATGATGACCCAAACAAATCAACTGCTGACTGTACCCATGAAGTCAAACCCACATGTAAATGTCATTTGCAACATCAGGGGAATGACACATTTTGTTGTTCAATGTTTACAACATGCATTGCATTCTTCAAACCTGTCTGAACAAGAATAGCAAGTACGCTGTCAGCTCACATTCAAAATGACATCTGCAGAAGTCCCAGTCCATTACAACTACACAAGTGCACGTCAGAGAGAGACAAAGAAACAGTTACAACATCAGTGTGGTGACCGGTACACATGAGGTTGCTGTCATTCAGGCAGTAATAACCTGTGTCATGTGGGCTACTGATAATGTATTGAATCGCTGACATGTGGTTATGCCCCTGGTGACGTTGTTGTCATTCAAGCAGTAATAACCCGTGTCATGTGGGCTACTGAAAATGTACTGAATCACCAACATGTGGATATGCCCCTGGTGAGGTTGTTGTCATTCAAGCAGTAATATTAAATAATAAATAACCTGTGTTGTGTCATGTGGGCTACCAAAAATGTACTGAATCACCAACATGTGGTTATGCCCCTGGTGAGGTTGTTGTCATTCAAGCAGTAATAATAAATAACCTGTGTTGAGTCATGTGGGCTACCGAAAACCTACTGAATCACTGACATGTGGTTATTCCCCAGGTGAGGTTGTAGCCATTAAGCAGCAATAATAACCAGTGTTGTGTAACATGGACTCAATCATTGACATGTGGTTACACCCCGGACAAGGTTGTTGTCATTCAAGCAATAATAATAAATAACCCGTGTTGCATCATGTTGCAAGATTAACTTAATGCAGGCAGCTTGTCCTGGGCTGCAGCTGCGTCACAACTCCCTGGCATCAGCAAGACCACCAAGGCTACACTGAAAATTAATGCTCTTATGCACTGCATAGTTAGGTGGGGACTGTCTTCAGCCATGATAAGCCCCTAGCATAACAGCACCCCCCCTCCAGAAATGGAAATAAATCCTCCAAAGATGGCATGTGGCTGGCTGGCTGGCTAATTAAACAAACAGTCACACACACGCAATCCTCTCACCCCATGGAGTGTATCTGTCAGTGTACAACTGCATGTAATATATACTGGGCAACCCCCAGTGTGTTCAACTGGGGAATACCATAACAACATGTATGCAAGAAGGCAATATCCACTTTTAGCCCCGTCGGTTCGCTGTCCTCAAATGGTTTGAGGATGCATGTGTGCGTGTGCATGTGTATAACACTGGCATAGTACGGAATGAACTGATATGTGGATATGCCAATGTACTGCATACTTCAAGTTCATTCCGTCCACACATACACACCCACACCCACACATTCTCATACCATTTGAGGACTGTGAACCAACAAGGCTAAAAATGGACATAGCCTGCAAGAAAAAAAGTCTGTAGCCCAGGTTCAATTCCTGGATCACATGGATGCGACAGGTGAACGACCATTTTGTAATACAAACATTGATATATATATATTATACCAACTCATCAGTGCCTGCCTCACCTTCGTGTGCACAATATACACTAAAATTGTTGCACACACTCAAGATCCCATGTCCACTTTTCAATAAGATAATGCATAATGGCTGAGTTCATGGAACACACAGATATAATGCCCAACAGTGGAAGAATAATCAAAATGGTGACTGCAGCTCCTCCTAGTCCTAATGGCAGAAGCACTCTATGTGTTGGAAAACAGCTGTGCTTGCAAAATCTCACCCAGCTCAAGGTGAAGTTTTTACAGAGGATTAAATTTAAAAACAAAGAACAAACAAAGGCAACATGCAGTTCATGCATGTGAAAGTCATGATGGCAGCAAAGTTGAAATGCATGCACTGTGCCATTTTCAGTCAAAAGTGGTAAACATTTATCTTGAAAATAATACAAAAATAATTATCACAGAAGCCAGGAAAACATGCTTCCTCATGCAACTATTGAAATATACAAATGCAATCTCATCGCACCAAAACCTGCTTTTTAACATCAACAAGTTGATCATTTTAAGAACTTGTGAAACCCTTCTAACAGGTTGAATGTGCTCAGTACCATACCTGCAACACATACCCTACACATTTCTCACATGCATTCAGATCAATCAAATCTGACGAAACATTTGATTCGGTCATATTTGATTCAGTCACTCTGCCTCTGGAAAGCGCATGGAAACACACCACATAACCGAGAGGAACGCACATGGAAACACACAATGTAACCAAATTAGCCTTTCAGAAATATGAAACCAAGAAAACATCCGACCAAACGGAAACGGCAGAGGTCAGGTGCGTGTGTCACAAACGATGCAGACCAACGGCAACATCAACAGGGTCAACTTCTCTGACCAACAAGAGATCGCTGGACTATGTGCGGGGTCATTACCTGGGTGGAAGAGGGGGGACAAAGTTGGAAGGAAGCCTCTGTCCGCAGTACAGGCACGAGCTTGTCTCAGGCTCTGCAGAACCCGGGTCTGGGCTGCTTAACAGTTATTCACATTCACCATACAAAAATGCTGCACCTTGCATGCCTGCTACCTTACACTTACAGCACTCTCTGCGCCATGTAGGCCAGCTTCACAGTTTATGTTTACGTTATTACGCTGGTTTTCGCTCAAAGGCATCTCTCCTTTAAGGCGGCAAATACTGGTACTGTTTCCAAAAAATGTGGTAAATTCTTACTCTTGCATTTTTGTTTCTTTCAACAACAACAAATAAAAAATAAAAATCTAATAAAAATAACCAGTTTGCATCTCTCATACCTGTATATTCCAGGTACTTCTTTACTTGCCCTTTTTGTTTGTCAGAAATGAATTCAACTGCTCCCTGGAAAAGGTTCTTTTGTGCTGAGACAATGCATCTGTGAGTGTAAAGTATATAAATTATACTTTTACAGTTTATTGCAGAATGAATTCACAGTTTACTGGAGTAGGTTTCATCAAAAGATTATCATGAATTTGATCAAATTAATGATCAACTAGATACGCACAAAAAAGACATGTTATTACTGTGTTTGCAGAAACACACAAAAAGGTGTGTTATTAGTGTGTTTACAGAAATCCAGAAAGGAAAAGAAAAAAGGGCACTTGAGCTACAGATATAGTCTGAGCTACAGATATGGTCTGACAGGAAACTACAAAAAATAACAGCAGCCCTAGAATGATTCCATGACTCAAACGATCAACAGCAGATGATGAAGAAGAAAGGATTATCATCAAACAAATCATCCATGCAATTCTGCTCTGCCCTATTTTGGTGAAAGACCATAAGTCTAAAATATTTGAACCTGAATAAAATTTTGCTTTTTATCATCATTTACTTCAACTGCTGCACATCTTCTGTCAAAAACATTTTGCCTGTAGTGTATGAACTTTTTAAGACATGTACATGTAAGTATTTTATGTATGTACATGTGTGTGTGTGTGTGCATGCAATGCGCATGCACGAGCGTGCACACATGCACACAGATAAGCTGCTGAAACTGATTTTATAGTCAGACAAGCTTGTTGGAGTTACCATCTTTTGCCAAAACAGGGCAGCACTTCTGACCATCTCCAGCACAAGGTGTGCTATATCCAGGTATGAGTTACTTCTCCCTAGTCTTGGTTCACTCTCTAGCTTCATACATACATGCCTCACTCTTTTGATAAAAAATAGAAGAAAAAAAATCTTCTCAAGGGAGAATGTGATGCATGGGGTTATTAATTAAATCTCTGGATGCTAGGATGGTGGCCATCAACTAAATCATTTACAACACAAGTAACTTGGTGTTTTACACCCAATCAACCATTACGGTTAATTTAAAATACATATAATGCAGCAACATAAAATGTGTTTAAGCTTCAATTTGAGCTTCTGCGTTCGCAAACCAAATTCTTGATCACGCAGCCAGCAACAAAAAGGGTCAGGACATTTTCCTTGGTACTGAACGAGCACTGTGCCAGACAAACGCAGATCATGACATCAGACTTATGCTGGAGTTAAAACAAAACAAAAATTAAAGAAGAAAAGCACTCTCTGTCAAACTAGTTTAGTACATCAGAAGATCAGGAAATTATTGACCAGACAAGAGGAGGCAGTCATGAAGATGGCCAGCACTGTTAACTCAAGAAATTGATGAAAAAAGAAATTCTCAGTACATACTTCCACTTTCACACCTGTTAAATTAATTCACACCCAGATTACGCATACTGCATGAAACAGCTGTGTGTGCATTATGCAAACTGTGTGCATAACAAAACAGTACTGCATCTGTGCACAAGGAAAGTGTATATAATGTGTCAATCAAAGAGCATCGAAGCAGCAGAGAGCATTCTCTGGAGATCAAAAAAAAAAAAAAAAGTCAGGCATTACCGGTACCCCCTAAAAGAAGAGCTGAGCAGTACATGTGATTAGAAAGACAAAATAATGCGAGTGCACACACACACCAGCAGATGATGGAAACAGAAAGGGCAAGCATGTCACAGTGAAGGAAGGAACTCAAAACCCCCAGACCCAGGCTAGCTGACGTGGAGAGCCGTCAAGCAGCCACTGATGCAGGGTAATACCTATCCGCCTCCGACTCCTGGAAATCGTCATCGTAACGTGCTCTGTGCTGCCTCTCCGTAAATTCATCATGCTCCTCCTCCTCTGCCTCCTCCTCTTCATCCTCCTCCCCCTCTTCCATGCTCATATCAATCAGCTCATCATCACTTATAAACTCCCTGCCACAGCGCCAGTGTCAGTGTCAGCGTACGCCCATGTTCAGAGGCAGACAACAAAGTGCAATCTCATTCTCAAACATAAAAGCACAGTTTTCCCTTACAAAAACAGTGCTGGGAAGAAAAACAAAAGGCTTCTGCACACAAGTGACCAGCAGCTATAGTTTCATGAAGCAGTCTGCTGCTTAAACAAACATACCAAAAGAACAAGTTTAAAAAGTGCATGGAGATTATCAGCATCTGGAACAAGGTCCCACACAAGAAAACTGATCAACAATGCAGAAAGATGGTGGTGTATAACATGAGTAAATGTGGATATCAATCAGACTTTGCTTTCAAAATTCTCTGAAGTAACATAAAGCATACACCATCAAATTAACTACAAAAAGTACCATAACAAAAAAAGAAAAAATTTAAGACAAATTTTTGCTTTTGTTGGATCTTGTTGGCTCCACTTCTGAATCGCATTTTCCGGCCTAGCTTTGGTCCAAATGATGTACCTCTGGTTAAGTTTACATTGTTTGTATTTACCTGCATGCCAGCCAGGGGATATTCAGGTCTATGTTGTGTTCATGTGGCATCTTTCAAACACTAATTAACTCAACTGTTTGCTGAGTCTATCTTTGGTCCTCCTTTGATTCAAAATATTTTATGTTTTTGTTTTTTTACTGTCTCCACCTCTGAATCACATTTTCTGGACTAGCTTTGGCCTAAATGATGAACCCCTGGTCAAGTTTATGTTCTTTGTGTTTACTTGCATGCCAGGAGGGGGATATTCAGGTCCATGTTGTGTTTATGTGGCGTCTTTCAAACACGAATTAACTCAACTATTTGCTGATTCTGTCTTTGACTTAAAATGCCACAAAGGCACGCTTGAATTTCGTGCCCCGCGGATGTGCACGCACCCGTATGACTCATGGTACTTGGGGTTTGGCTAAATATAAATGCTGGCAGGTTTCCTGCGGTCAGTGCATTGGCTGCCCGCTGCAGTCCCCAACTGACCTACACAGATACAAGCTTACACCCACGCAAACATCTTTCACTGCGCGAAAAAAGCTTTGTTTTTTCACTGTCTACACCTCTGAATAAATTTTCTAAAATTGTTTTTGGTCTGCCTCTGAAAATATTTGATCTATCTGAGCAAAAAGCATACAAAATACAAATGTTTGGCTAATTTCTAGGAACACTTACACTTACTCAGTTACTGTCATATTCATAGCCCTTCTGTTCCTATGCTTAGCAAACTGCAAAAATCAGTTCTTCTATAATCTTCATAACATATCCTCTGACTGTGACACAATTTTGAAATAATCTTTCATTGAGTGTACAGACATTATAATCATTGCCTGGTACAACAACACAGCTTCATGAAGCAATAGCTTTGTCACGTACAGAAGGCCTAAGAATAAAATGGGGCACAAAAGGACAAGGACGCAAAATATGAGTCAAAAGACAACAATCAAGCAGCAACACAAATCTATTGAAAATGAATCATTGACAAAATGAAAAAATCATCAAAACAAGGCAAGTCACCACTTCTAGTTGCATTCATCAATTTACACAGTTAAAAAAAAATCAAGGCCGGACACAAAATGCAAACAAGTGGAATGTCTTGGAGTACAAGTGCACACACAGGAAAAAGGACTCTTACTAAATGACTTGAAAACAGACACCTCCAAACATTCATCTCCACTGAAGGTGTGAAATAAGGTGCCAGATTCTGTAGACGCAGAAATCACTAACAAATTCTGCTGACACTTCAGAGAGGAAGGGAGAGAGGGGGCCAGGAGACAGAGTAAGAAAGTAACTTGGTCTTTTATGCCCAGTCAGGAAAGCGAGATAGAGAGGGGCAGGAGAGAGAGGGAGATAGAAAGTGTGTATTTTTCAAAGTGTGTGTGTGTTGTTGTTTTTCAAAGTGTGTGTGCATGTGTGTGTGTGTGTGTGTGTGTGTGTGTGTGTGTGTGTGTGTGTGTGTGTGTGTGTGTGTGCATGTGTGCGTGCGTGTGTATATATATGTGTCCATGTGTGATTTTGGGTGGACAAGTATGCATGCATACATCCGCTCCTTCGGAGGATGGATAGCCTTCCCCTGACCATTTTTGGGGGTTATATCCAACTGCTGACAATTCAGAGCAGAAGGGAGAAAGCGGGGGGAAGAGAGAGAGCAAGAGAAAAGGAGATAGGGGGCTAGGAGAGAGAGTGGGAGAGAAGATGTGTATGTGCATGTGTGTGTATAAGTGTGCGCATTTGTGTGATCTTGGGTGAGCAAGTATGTATGCATGCACCTGCTCCTTTGGAGGATGGATAGCCTTCCGCTAACCCTTTTTATTCAATGGGCAAATCCCCCTGTCAAGCCCGTCAACAGTGGACAGCTACCCAACAGATACTGACATCCTCATCATACAGCAGCTGTGAAAACACTTACGAATCAGAGGCATCATCTGTATCCTTTACAGCCGGCTCTTTGCTGCTGGTCTCCTCGGCTAGTTTTCTGCTGGTGTCTGTCAGTTCCTGAAACAAACAAAACAAAATCTATGAAACAAAACAATCTAACATGTGCACGGTTCATCTGACTGACTTCCACCTTGGCTTAGGCTGCGTCACAACACAGGGACACCAGCACCAACACCAACACTAAATTAAAATGTTGTTATATACAGCATAGCTACGTAGGGACTATCTGTAGTAATAAGCTCCTTGCATAACAGCATCCTTCCAGAAAAGATGTATTCTCTGAAGACAGTGTGTGGCTACCCATGTGGCTGGGTAATACATTTTTTAAACAGTCACACATGCATTCCTCTCACTCTATGGGATGCCTCTGTAAGTAAGTATATAAACAGGGTGCTTAACGTCCACAGAAACCATAATGTTTATTAGGGACATGGAGAAGGGGGGAAGGGGGTATGGAGGTTGGGGGGGGGGGGGGGAGATTATATACCTATCGCTACACTGTCACCACCAGAATGACTTATGCATGAAGGTGGGCAGTGAAGAGAGCCATTTTAATGTTTCGTAATTGTGAGGGACAAAGTCACAAGACAGTGTCCACAGACCACAACTTTTGAAGAGAAAGGAGAGCCAAAACGGATTCAAACTGAGGTCCCTCCGCTTACCAGCCTAACGCCTTACCGCTAGGCCAAACCGGCTCATGATGCCTCTGTCAAAATACAACTGCTTATATACTGGGTGACCTCCAGAGTATTCTACCACGGAACACTACAACAAATCTGACTGTATGTTTGCATCAGAGCCTGATTCATTCTCAGCTGCCTGAACACACGATGAGTATCACTTAACATAATCAGTAATGTACTGCGACTTCAAACACAATACGAAGTACCAATATGGAAATGGATGTTTTGCTGATACTAAAAATAGGTCAGGGTCACTCAAGCAGCCGTAAATGAAGCATGCATAAGAATTTGGCAGTTTACAAAGACCTTGCAAAAACATATCTACAAACATTTCAGACAAAAGTGAAAGCACTAACAGGTACATACATGGCTTGTGCAAGTAGCAACAATCAAGTGAGAATTTCAGCTTTGTCTTATACCTAACACTGCTGTAGTCTTGGAATAAGGTCAGCGCCATCAAATCAGATCATCATTAAACAAAGACTAAAAGATCTCATCAACAGTCTTTGTAAAAACTACCGCTTATTTTGTTTGTGCAGCAATGTTATAACCCATTGTTTCCCTTCAACCAACCCAAGGCAAATCAGAGTGCCCATGCTAATCTCTAGGCAGAAATCTCTTCTTGAACAGATAAATATGCCCGAGAAAGTGTCACTTTTAGTCTTACTTTCAGACGATGCTGTGACCTTACCCCTTTAGTTTATGCACACAATCACCCTTAAAGGTTCAAAAAGCTCATCAAGAAACAACAATAACATTTCATTTTGAGGGGCCACCAACACCCACCCGCAGGAGTCAACACTGACTATTCCATACTCACACTCACATCACAAGTCCAAAAAATTACCACCTTACCTTCAACATGTTAAACTCATAGTACTGATATCCCTTGAAGCTTTCAGCAACAGCAGACATGGTGCGTGAGGTTTTCTTCCAGAAGTGCAGCAGCGTGGACTGATAGTTGGCCAGCACATGGGAAAACATGTTACAGCGACTGGCTGCCAGTAGGTCCACCTTCTGCATCACATCCAGCTTCAGCTTGTCAAACCTCTGCTTCGTCTTGCGAACCTGGGCTTGAACCTGATGTCGACAAAATTCACACATGTTACAAATGTACAAATATGTAAAGCTGAACAGTGACTGGCCACAATTAAGTAGATCATGTTAAATTTAGCTTGTCAAATATGCTGTCTTGTGAACCTGGGCTTGAACCCAACATTAGCAAAACTCAAACATGTTACACATGTGTAAAGCTGAACAATGACAGGCCACAATTAAGTAGATCATGTTAAATTTAGCTTGTCAAATAATGCTCTGTCTTGTGAACCTGGGCATGAACCTGAAACTGGGAAAACGTAATACTGACCAGTGACAGGCCACAAGTAAGTGGATCATGACTGATTCAGATTGTCAGACTTCTGCTGGAAGTCAGAAATGTGGAAAGTTCACATAGCTTACACATTTGTAACACCACACAGTGACAAGCCAGAAGTAGATTGCATCTGCAGCTTGTCAAACCCCTGATTCAATCCATGAACTTTGGCCTGAATGTGAGTATTTGAAAGTTTCATACACACTATAAAGGTATAAAAGTTTGTCCATTTTCCAATGACAGGTCTGGCACAGATCACACCTGATTTCAGGCTGTCAAACTTTCACTTCATCTCAAAACTGAACCTGATAGGAGGAGCTTGGTTTTTTCCATGCCTAGTCAACCATGACAGTCATATTAATTAGCGTGAAACACATTTTACTGAAATACAGTACAGTGAAACTGGAAAAACCCAAACATTCTACAGTGCCAAGTTTGTAACACAACAGCCAGAGGCCACAAGCGAACAAAGTCACCATCAGCTTGTATCTGCTTATCTTGCAGGCCTAGGTTTGAACATGCAGATGATGATTGTTTTAAACCTGACAAGTTAGCATTAAGGATGCAGCAGACAGAAAGCACAGGCAATCTCTGGAAGTATCAGATTTCAGGAAACAGCAAAATATTCCAATTTCAGGAAACAGCAAAACATTCTAATATTTACAGTTTATGATTAAACTCTCCAAAAACAGTTCCCAGCACCAGAAAACAGTCTGCTGGGTGCAACCATGCCCATGAAAATACATATGTGCATGAATCTAAGACAGTTTTATTTGAGAAGATAATTAGAATCATACTGCAAAGCATCGGACTAACTAGTATTTCAATGTAAATTTGAAAATCCAACCTTTTCTTTACTGAAGAGTTATGACTGATGCCTTTCTGAAATTCTCCAGCTACAGAAATACATCCATACCCACCACTCTACCAGTCTTAATCCACACACACCTTTCTAAATTTCTCCAGCTGCTTGTACGTGTCAGGGTCCAGCTCTTCTGACACATTCTTCATCCACAAGAGGGCGCCCCTATACTCTGTGCGTGCTCCTTCCATTCGATTTACAGTGACCAGGGTATCTGAAATTGCTCGGTACCGGAACGTCTCCACTTCCTGATACAGTCGCACTAAGGGAACTCGCAAAGCCAGCCTACAGGGAACAGACAAAAAATCCAATCAAAGTCTGCATGCAATGGCTATGCAACAGATCAGTGTGTGAAAGCCAAGGGATGGTAAAATTGCAGGTTGGAAGCTGGTTAAAATGAGCCAGAGCCAGAGTTGGCATTAACTTGGTCTTATTTCCAACAACAAAATTACTGACTCAGTCGTATGGTATTTGTGCTCTCCTGTCTGCTCTTATGACATCTCACAACTAATGACCCCAAAGACAAGTAAAAAACAATTACTCAAAAGATCAAATACAATAAATGACATCAAATTCCTCCCCTATGTAATACAATTAGGTTATGGCCCCTCTCCAGCCCTTATTCAATAACAACTAAATGTGCAAACACATGATGTACAAACTATGAAGCAAATGGCCCTAAGAAAGGAAGATAGACAGCGGGACAGACAGAGTACAAGAAACCAGTGTGACTATGCAGATGCATTCATTCAAAAGTCAAATTTAAAGGCGTAGAGGTTCAATTTTAAAGAGTTCACACAAAGACATTTGTAAATAATACTCAGCCTGTACACATTTTCAGTTAATCTCACACAGAGCACAGCAACAGACAAAAACAATGTTAAACAGATCCCAGGTCATCTGTCCTGCCTTTTCACAGATCCCAGGTCATCTGTCCTGCCTTTTCACAGATCCCAGGTCATTTGTCCTGCCTTTTCACAGATCCCAGGTCATCTGTCCTGCCTCTTCACAGATCCAAGGTCATCTGTCCTATCCTTTTCACAGATCCCATTCTCCTGCCTTTTCACAGATCCCAGGTCATCTGTCCTGCCTTTTCACAGATCCCAGGTCATCTGTCTGGCCTTTCTACAGATCACAGGTGATCTGTCCTACCTTTCAGTTTCGGGAAACTAGTAATGTGGTTGGAAACTGGCATGGGCAGTAAACTACCATTGACCTTGTTTGATGTCACCCACCCTGCCCTGTCAAAGTTGATATGTTCTAACAACCAAGTTAGCACCCCAACATTAGAGAGACGGAGACTGAGTGAGTGAGAGACTGCTTAAAGCCTTGAATTACAACACATTGTGTCAGTCTCACACTGATTTGGACTCTTTTTACATATAGTAAACAGATGGGATTTGCACAACTGCATGAGACTGAGAGGGGTTTAGTCTTCATTAAAAATGTGGATCTTCTGTGTATTTGTGACCCTGGTAGTTGGTGGGGTGGGGTGGTGAGGCTGGTGGGGAGGTGTGAGGGGGGGGGGGCATTCAAAGTCTTAAATATAAACAACTCTTATAATACTTAAAAAGATCAGTCTATTGAATCAGCACAACATGGGGTTTAGACAAGGCAATACGTGACCTTTGTTGAGCAGAGAAACTCTGGGACTTGCCGACGGCAGCCATTATCTTTCCTGCTCGCGTTTTGTCATGGCTGCAATGTGACTTCAGGAATCGGCCCGTCGCATTTTCCTCTTGAGCCACAGCTACAAAAAAGGAGTTATGTCGGATTAGGAGCTATCACTTAACTTTAACAACACAATGACAACAGTAGCAAAATGCTGGCCAGCAGGAAGAATTTCACATAAAACAATGTAATGCTCAGACAAAAATTAAATGTCAAACCAGGGTGTATCTAGGTTAAAATACAAATAAATGTCAATGCCTACTATAGTATTAATAAAGTGAGAGATGATTTTTTTTTTTGCAATATCTCTCTTCAGACAAGAGATGCACCAGACAACATGTTCAGTTATCATGTATACTCATTAAAAAAAGAATTGCCTCAACGAATGATGACGCTGACCCACTCTCATCTCTTCCAATAATACACTTGCTGTTCACCTTTGTCTGCAACTCACCACACAATCTATCTTGGTATCTTTCTATCACTCGAAGAAGATCCATGCTTGACTTCTGAATTGCTTTGAATACCTGGAAGTAAGACAATATCACCAAAATGAACAAAAATTTATACAAATTTTAAACATGTAACAAAATATTTTTTCTCTCCAAAAGCTAGCACTATTTTTATGGGCATCTAATCTAAACATATCCTCGAGCTAGGTACTACTGGCCACAGAATCAAACATAGTGACAGGGGCACAGACACTGAAAGAATGTAAAGTAGATCAAATTCAATCCAGTAGCAATCTTCTATAAATATTTGTTTTAAAGGAATTACAAAACAGAATACAAATAAATCAAACTGCATATATATATGCACAAGTAACAAACAAAAACAAAACACAGACATCAGATTCCAAAATTTAATTATTGATGGAAATCCAACACAGTTCTGTCACAAAAACAAAACAAAACAACATAGAAAGTACAGTCTTGTATATTTTTCTCTTTTTGAGAATAACCCCTGTTGCTCCTCAATCAATGGAATTCTGTCTCCTGATGAAAAAATCTGAAGTCTGAAAACAGAAAGTGGCCAACCTCTAGCTTGGCATCAAGCTCTGCGTCAGAGGCAACCACGTGCTCATCCTCCTTCTTCCCCAGCTTCTTGATGACCGCCTGCTTGGTTGTCCAGTATGTTTCCTTCATCTTGTGGAGAGTGGACGTGTTTGTGTTCTCCACAAAGCGGTCATAGTTTGACCCACAGTAGCCCTGAGCACTGCAATTGAAGGATCAGGTTGTGAAAATGCCATTTATAAATTTATAGAATTTATAGAATTTGCACTCACAGAACTTTATTTTTTATATATTTTTTAATGAGTGTCACATGCCAGCATTCTGTGATTAGGATAACAGAAACTGTCACTGCATGCTGCTTCAGCTAAACAATCTAAATATTAAATCAGATAGTTTGTTCCTGGATCTTAACTTATATATTTAAGGGTACCATGAATTATATATTTACCAAATACAACCACACAAAACCATCTTGGATTTTAAGGGTAACAGAAACTAACATGAGTAACATAAATTATATATAAAATTTACTGCTTCAGGAAACAGAAAATCATAAAGCTTCAATTGCCTCTGTAAAATAAACATTACTTTTAAAGTCACTTTTTAAAATTATTAAATTATAATTATATTATAAACTGAACTGCATCCATGACTTTGTACATGTATTTTATTAAATTAACTGAATAATTATACAAAGTCTGGTCTCCTAGTGAGTCCTACAGACCCATAATCAAAGTCTCTTTTTTTTCTTTTCTTTTTCACACCTTTCAAGTGTTAGTACTCTTACTAAGTCTTAGTGTTACACTAGCTTATTGTTGGAGCAAAACTAAAACAATCACCACTGTCACATGCACAGATGTATCTATCTAACTGCTAAAACCTAGCAAAATTTCCACACAGCGTACAGGTGCTGACATGACATTTGCATGATAATTGATATACATGCAAACAAAAACAAAACAGACAAAATATTTCAGCAGAGAAGGACATAATGTACCTGAAGAGCCTGCATGAAATGCAGATTGTACTTACGTCATTGTTTAGTCCAGTCTCGTTCTGTCCAGAAAAAGTACAGAATCAAACAGTTCTCTTCAGAGTCCCTTTTAAAGTGTTCTGAAACAAACTGCATCACAGCCTCAATCAAAATCACACAACAGACAGTGACTGACACTTGCGTTCAACCCTTGGCAGAAAGTACAGCAACCTAAGTTTAAATGTCAAACACTGTCACTGACTGATCTTTTCTCAAAGTTCAACTGATCTAAAGATCAGGTTATAGTTATATCAATATATTCATGAATATGAAGCCTATAAATCATAATTACCTAGTTAGTTAAGTGCTAGACTGCAACTTTTTTGTTTTGTTTTTGTTTAAAGAAGCACCTAGACGGCACCATATCTGCATATAAAAAGGCAACATTTGGACTTCTATAAAAAGCATAATAAGGGTACTCCTGGAGATCCTATTCATGGGTGTGACAAAAGTACCGAAACATCCTAATGCTAGTAATTTACAAAGTCCACTGGCATACTGCTGCACCAGTACTACTGTACCAGTGATCACCATTTGCAACGGATAATAAAATTTAAATTATTAACACTATCCAAATAGTGAGTTATTCGACTGTTCTTACAGATTAATCACATTAGTGACCTCCACTAAACATTAGGCAATGAATGCCCAGTGGTATTTCATGTCCTGTGGTATTTCATGTCTGATATTGTGTAAGAAAATACACGTATTAATTTTCAACTTTACATTATTTTGCGGTCTGCATCCTCAGACCAGCATCGGATACTATCTTACTTGGGGCAGTAATCTAATGCCACAACATCAAAAGTGGGAAACAATACACTCCAGATGATCATGCTATCCGACTGACTGGAATATCTTCAAGCTAAACTAGAAATAACACTCGCATAATCACCTCCGACACCTGTTTGGTTGTCACTCGTCATCCATTTTGACGTCGAAAATAGCCGAAGTTGCATCGGTAATGTCCGGGATTGTGAAGGGAGAACACTCTCATATTATTATTACAGGGGAACTAAAAGATACGCAGAAAACCGTGACGTCAAACAAGTAACGGCCACGAACTTGATCAGTTACACATCATACACGCATACCCACGGACCCCGACGACTCAAGAAAGAAAACAAACAAATAAATCAACATGCGCACACACACACACACACACACACACACACACACACACACACACACACACACACACACACACACACAACACACCACTACACACACACACTGACACACACACACACACACACACACACACACACACACACACACCACACCACGCACGCACCCACACGCACGCACGCACGCACGCACGCACGCACGCACGCACGCACGCACGCACGCACGCACGCACGCACGCACGCACGCACGCACGCACCGCGCGG
>JABMCL010003107.1:1032500-1037500 GCA_018857735.1 Alviniconcha marisindica | reverse complement strand
TCCTATTTTGTTTAGTTTTTATGCAGAACTCACACACACACACACACACACACACACACACACACACACACACACACACACACACACACACACACACACACACACACACCACACACACACACACACAAATTAAACAAGGATGACAGCTAGCCTTCTAAAACAAAATCCAAACACCTAAAAGGTCAAAAGGAACGCTAATTTAATATGACAATACAAAACGTTCGAATTTGATTGACCCGAAAACGTATAAAATATGCACATATTTCCATTTGCAGGTTCGTTTAGTTGTTCTATCAATTCAATAAAAGTACGTATTTTTGTTTGTTTGTTTGTTTTGCTTCAAATTTCAGCTCCTCTGAATGCAGCAATTCATGCCAGTGAAAATCAGAAAAGGCTTGGCTCATGCCCAGACAAAACTGTACACTTCTGCCACGCATGCCGACCTTGTTCGTGACATCACATGCACAGAATGCCAGGCGCACAATGGCAGCGTTCATGGCCATGTTTTTGCAACTGATTAAACCTTCTCCTTTTTTTTTTTTTTTTTTAACAAACTTTTTTTTAACATCAATCGCCTGACTGAAATATTGCTTTGAGTGAGTGAGTAAGTAAGTAAGTAAGTAAGTAAGTAAGTAAGTAAGTAAGTAAGTAAGTAAGTAAGTAAGTAAGTAAGTAAGTAAACATGGTGCTTAACGTGCACAGAAACCATATAGCCTATTAGGGACGAGGAGAAGGGTGGGGGAGGGGTTACGGAGGTGGAGGAAGAGGGAGATTATATACCTATCGCTACACTGTCACCACTCCAGCACTAAGACGGGCAGCGATGAGAGCCATAGTTTTAATGTTTTATTAATTGTGAGGGGCCAAGTCAAAAGACAGTGTCCACGGAGCACAACTTTTGAAGAGAAAGGAGAGCCGAAGCGGATTCGAAAACCGATGTCCCTCTGCTTATCAGCCTAACGCCTAACCGCTAGGCCAAACCGGCTCACTTGCTTTGAGTCTGTTACTCATTCTGTCCATATTGCTAGGGCCCGCGATGCGGTGTCCCGTTAAAAATAACAACAAAAACAGTCAGTAACTTACTTACGGAAACCGCCCACTGATCTAAAAACAAAACGCAAATGCTGTGTGTATTTTTAGATTAGTGGAAACCATTACTCAGGCAAACCGTTCATTGATCTAAAAACAACACACACGAAAACATGTTTTTAGATCAATATTCAGGGAAACCGCTCATTCATCTAAAAACAACACACACATAATGTATTTTTAGATCGGTGGAAACCGTTACTTAGGAAAACCGCCCACTAACCTAAACAAAAATAATTTAAAAAAATTAGTGGGTGGAAGGGGGGGGTGGGGGGTGGGGGGAGTGGGCGCGGGGGGCGGAGGGGGGGGGGGGGGGATTTGAGGGAAACCGTCCACAGATCTAAAAAACAAAATAACGAAAAACAAAAGCTAACACACACACACACACACACACACACACACACACACACACACACACACACACACACACACACACACACACACACACACACACAACACACACACACACACACACACACACACGAAATTAAAAAAGAAAAGAAAAAGAAACGCAAACTGAAGATCCCTCTGTTCCAAAAAGAAATACTCAGGCCAGAGAACTTTCTTTTATCAGGGGGAATAATCTGCCTTTCTCCATCCGCTACACAGAAACATACTCCTCATTAAAGTCACAGTTGAAAACCCACTTGTTCTCCCAAACCTTCCAATAGAACGCCAGTTTTTATGTATATCATTATTATGATGCTCTTTGCATTTGATTTGCAATCATGAGATGTGTCCAGGTCCATGTACTGCTGCATGACATGTCTTGACTGATTTAACAGTACCACTAGTGTGTATTCTTACCGACTGGCACCTGTACCAATAGTGTGTATTCTTACAGACTGATGCCTGTACCAATAGCGTGTATTCTTACAGACTGGCACCTGTACCAATACTGTGTATTCTTACCGACTGGCACCTGTACCAACAGTGTGTATTCTTACCGACTGGCACCTGTACCAATACTGTGTATTCTTACAGACTGATGCCTGTACCAATAGCGTGTATTCTTACCGACTGGCACCTGTACCAATCGTCTGTATTCTTACCGACGGACGCCTGTACCAATAGTGTGCATTCTTACCGACTGGAACCTGTACCAATAGTATGTATTCTTACCGACTGACGCCTGTACCAATAGTGTGTATTCTTACCGACTGGCGACTGTACCAATAGTGTGTATTCTTACTGACTGGCGACTGTACCAATAGTGTGTATTCTTACCAACGGACACCTGTACCAATAGTGTGTATTCTTACTGACTGGCGCCTGTACCAATAGTGTGTATTCTTACCGACTGGCACCTGTACCAATCGCGTGTATTCTTACCGACTGGCACCTGTACCAATAGTGTGTATTCTTACCGACGGACGCCTGTACCAGTAGTGTGTATTCTTACCGACTGGAACCTGTACCAATAGTGTGTATTCTTACCGACTGATGCCTGTACCAATAGTGTGTATTCTTACCGACTGGAACCTGTACCAGTAGTGTGTATTCTTACCGACGGACGCCTGTACCAATAGTGTGTATTCTTACCGTCTGGCGCCTGTAGCAATAGTGTGTATTCTTACCGACTGGCGCCTGTACGAAAATGTGTATTCTTACCGACTGACCCTGTAAAAAAATAATATAGATTATTTATGGGCTCACATCTCTAGAGCTCAGAGCCGTACAATATGTGTCATCATTTACCGACATGGCAGCACTGATAACAACCACTAGTGTGTATTCTTACCGACTGGCGCCTGTACCACATCCGTGTGTATTCTACACGACGAGCAACTGTACCAAATACAGCTTCGTGTATTCTTACAGACGGACACTGTACCAATAGTGTGTATTCTTACCGACTGACGCCTGTACCAATAGTGTGTATTCTTACCGACTGGACCCTGTACCAATAGTGTGTATTCTTACCGACTGACGCCTGTACCAATATTGTGTATTCTTACCGACTGGCGCCTGTACCAATAGTGTGTATTCTTACCGACTGGACGCCTGTACCAATAGTGTGTATTCTTACCGACTGACGCCTGTACCAATAGTGTGTATTCTTACCGACTGACGCCCGTACCAATAGTGTGTATTCTTACCGACTGACGCCTGTACCAATAGTGTGTATTCTTACCGACGGACGCCTGTACCAATATTGTGTATTCTTACCGACTGACGCCCGTACCAATAGTGTGTATTCTTACCGACGGACGCCTGTACCAATAGTGTGTATTCTTACCGACTGACGCCCGTAACAACAGCGTGTATTCTTACCGACTGACGCCTGTACCAGTAGTGTGTATTCTTATCGACTGACGCCTGTACCAATAGTGTGTATTCTTACCGACTGGCGCCTGTAGCAATAGTGTGTATTCTTACCGACTGGCGCCTGTACGAAAATGTGTATTCTTACCGACTGACGCCTGTAATAATAATAATAATAATAATAATAGATTATTTATGCGCCCCATCTCGTAAGAGCTCAGAGCGCTTACAAAGATATAAGGATACACTCATTTCAACACACACACACACACACGCGCAGACGCACGCGCGCACACCCACCTCCTCCCGTCGCCTCCGTGTTGCGCGCAAAGGCCGAGGCTCATGTTCTTGCTGCCAGGGGTGACGCTCATTCTCATGTTGCCAGGGGCGCCTGGGCTGCCAGGGGTGACGCTCATTCTCATGTTGCCAGGGGCGCCTGGGCTGCCAGGGGTGACGCTCATTCTCATGTTGCCAGGGGCGCCTGGGCTGCCAGGGGTGACGCTCATTCTCATGTTGCCAGGGGCGCCTGGGATGCCAGGGGTGACGCTCATTCTCATGTTGCCAGGGGCGACGCTCAATTTCCCGTGCGTTGCACCGGCCTCCTGATTCATCTGCCTGGCACTCACTTGCCTGCTGTCCTCCTGTGGCTGCCTGGAGATGTGCTTCCACGAAACACAACAGGACGATCTTCCAGCAGGTTCTGCGTACAGGTCCCAGAACACAAAATATACACGGTTTTAAGTTTTTTGTTGCCGCCGATTTTTTTCTTTCTTTTTCTGCTGTGTTTATCTCTGACTTCTTTCTTTTATATATATATATATATATATATATATATATATATATATATATATTAATATATTATATAATATATATATATATATATATATATATATATTTCAGTTTATATACCTAGCGTTTATCTCTGTGGATTGGTTAGTCCTAATATAACCCTATGTGGATGACTGGGCTCAAAGCACTGACTAACTTACTAACTGTGGACTGAACTTTTGATGGCATACATGGGATGCTCCAAAAATAACCGGATACGGAAATCCTTTTGAGGTTACAACCTCGAAAATGACTGTGAATGTACTACACTAATTATGGTGTCTTCAAACACACAAACGTTTGATAGTTGTATTATAATTTGTTCTTTAAATAAACAGCTTTCAAAGACCACTATCCTCCCGTGTTTTGCGTTTGAAAGGTGGAGCTGGCGTGATTTTTAGAGTCATGATGTTCTATAACTATACGAAGGGATTACATCCAGAAAAATCCTCTTGAAAATTTGAAGCAACTTTTTGACAAGTTTTCTCCTTTGAGAACCGATGTCTTCTGGTTTGGTGAGTTTAGACGAGGCCGACGCAGTTTCGATGATGAGCACCTGTGCGGCACATCAGCAACCGCTATTACGGTTCCCAAAATCGAGGTAGCGGAAAAATGAATCGGAACCAGACGAAGGGTTAATTACCATTCGAGAGATTCAGGAAAGTATTTCCTGAATCTCTGGAGTGGTTACCCTTCTTTCGATCGGCTAAAACTCTCGTGAATCTCTCGAGTGGTTACCCTTCTTTCGATCGGCTAAAACTTTCGTGAATCTCTCGAGTGGTTACCCTTCGTTCGGTCGGCTAAGATTTTCGTGAATC